>JAMPIV010003556.1:0-179968 GCA_024509875.1 Oreohelix idahoensis
ATAACCATACTGACACAGTTCGCTGCTCAGCATCTTCCTTAAGCGGACAGTATCAGATGCAGGAGAGAACCATACTGACACAGTTCGCTGCTCAGCATCTTCCTTAAGCGGACAGTATCAGATGCAGGAGAGAACCATACTGACACAGTTCGCTGATGACATGTTCATCATTACGCGTCAACTCCCCACACGGTCACATAGGCCTTCAACAAACTTATGCCAAGTTTTCCTGTCATGTGCCATCAGCACCCCCGAGTCTTTCTCATCATTTTTATTTCTGTCTCCAGTTCTCTTCTCCGTGTGTTGTTTTGTTCAGTCTACTTCTGTTTCTTTTACCCTGTGGATTCAAGAACAATGACTGCCTTGTAATTCTGTCATTGTATTTCTTGAATGTGTGCCCTATTCATTGCCAGCGTCTTCTTCTCATCTCTTGTTACACTGGCACTTGTCTGGTTGTTGTCATCAGCCTCACATTTGTGATCTTCTATTACCACTTCAATCAGTCTAGTCTCCGCAATCACCTACATATGACAGTCAGATGGTATAGATGGCCTAGATGGAAAAGAACAGTAGCTTGCTAACCTTATCACTTGTCCTCTCATCTCTACCAAAAGATAATGTTATTGTGATCAATACCGAAAATAAAATAAAGTGATAACAATAATTAACATGAAACGCAGTCAAATATTATGAGAATATGTACATCTGCTGGAAGCTGGAATTGGAATATCCTGAAGATATGATTACAGATGAAGGGTCCTAAACATAAATATGACCAAGAAAAGCAAAACGTGTGACCGTGCAATGCTCAGATGGATAAACAAATATCTGAGTTACAGAGTAAAACATTTAACAAATAATAAGGAAATAGTGAATAATACAACTTGGCGTATGCTCCGTCTGGAGCATTGTTTTCAGACAATATATAGGATAACGTAATACATTGCAATGCTAACTTAACAGAACATCCAGTAATTATTTCTCACAGTTTAATAGTTGCAAAACTGAAACTAAAGGTCAGCCTCACCCCCAGTTGACCTGGAGATCGTGGACTGTCAATCAAAGTAATTTTGTTAGATTAAACAAAGCCGCACTGGTAATATAGTTGGCGTTAAGTGCAGGTCATTTTGTACTGTTGTTCAAAATTCGAGTGACAAGTTTTTAAGTTTTATACCATGGTTTTCACACAGGTGAAAGTCATTCTAGAATTAACAGCCCAGAAGAAACAAAAACAAAACAATGTATTTGGAAAGTGACTTTGTTGAATTTATGAGATGTAATTGTAAACAGACGACATCTCGTGGATGTAGCTATAAACAGTGGACATAAAACGACAATTATGATAATAACACCAAAAATCAAAGACAAAGTAATATAATTTGGACGGACATCTTATTTATTAATAAGAGAAAGGAATGAAATGTAAATAGAGATAAGTTGTATGTTGTATTTAGAAAAATGAATTTGATGTTAATATTGAGTAATGAAAACTTGTGCGTGGAAAAGGGACATTGTATATGAATTATTGACAGTTTGATATTTGTTTTAAGGAGAATATACGTAGAAGTATATTGCTGGTGTGTAATTAGGGCGTGAGAAAGAGTTAATAGATTTAAAAGATAAATGCTGAGATCAGCATTTCACACGGATGTTAGGCTAATAAATTAGGAAATCATGACATTTTCTCACAGAACGATAGCGAAAAACAAGTACCAAGGACAAATTGAAAAGTATAAATACTAGAATTAGTACAGTCAAAAGGAGAGAGAACTGGGAATCCACCATGTAGAAGTAGACAGCGGACAGAAGTGCTGACTTGTAGTTAGAACCAACTGTTATTACCCGGCGTTGCCCGGACTTTTCTAGTAACAATTTAGGAAACTTACATACTCTGGATCAGAAACGTCCAGCACTACAAACAGCAGCCTTGGTGAGATTCGTCAGCATATTGTGGTAACTAATTATTAAGTTCTAACTAGTAGTGATCACGTGAGATAGGAGAAAGTAAACTTTCGTTTCGTCAAGAGACTTTATAAAGATGATATTCTTTCGTTTCGACCATTGACTTTATAAAGCTGCAATCAATCTCAGTGTGAATCTAGGCTACTCACTACTCATGAGAACATTATAGCAAGAGTGCTTCTAACCATTTTAGAAATGGGGCCATTACAACTTTCTACTTATAGAAGCCCCTTTAACCTGATGAGAATTGCAGCAAAGAACAATAAAGCTAACTACAGATTTATTAACAAGAGGCCAGCTCAGTGATTCTCAACCAGCTATTATAAATACTTGATGCCGTAACCAAACAGGCAACTAAAGACTTGATATAACAGACCGACAACGTAGCATGTACTCCAGCCTCTAGGGAGACAACTAAGAACACGATATTATTTTCTGGAGATGAAATTTAATGTTTAATGTCGAACCAATTGAGTGTTCTGGGATCTCCCTCAATAAACATAAGAAAACATCTGCATCTGTAGTTGCTATATTTTCAAGAGCATTTTGTGTGATGTCCAGAAGTGTGCTGTTTAATTAACATTGTATATATAATGGTGATTGTGATGGCAATCAACATACTAATATGAACAGCCGGGCTAGTCAGAGAAACTGGTAATTGAGGTTTTCACTCTCCTCCACAAAGTAGCGGAAATTTATATCTGAGGCGTATAGCCCTTCGTTCCACTGCCACAAGAACAACTGAACTATTTAGTAGACGAACTTTAGTCTGGAGAATAAATGATTTATATGGTCACTGGACTGTAACGCTGGCACAAAACTAACCGCTGACCAAGCAAAATGTAAATCAGTAAGGAAAGCCGCAATGACCGCTCTTCAAACCAAATGTAGACTCCTGCAATGCTTTCTAATCTCTTTTAATATTTAAAAACAACTGTAAAGAGAACTTGTTAAAACCTGGGCACACCTGGGCAACGGTTAAAACAGGAAGACGGCTCTTCAACCATCTACCAGCACCATCTAAGAAAGATGCTATAAACCATCTTGGATGTAAACATCAAATAGAAATTTTCAGATTACGAACAGGTCATTGCTTACTTAACTCTCACAGAAATAGAATTGACGCAAAAAACAGTCTAAACTAGACACTGTCATCGCATATATGAAACAGTGGAACATCAGCTCTTGCTTTACCCAGCCCTGTAAGAGACGAGACAACTCCTCCTACCAAAGAAACTCAACCACTGACAAACCTTATATAGCAACCTGGACAACTAATCAGAACTGTACAGTTCCACATAATGGCATCAAAATCACCAAGATGGTGGATCAAAGACAAGACGAGACAATTCCCCTTTCACAAGCGCGTGTGACCCATGAACTTTGGCAGCAGATTCAGAAAAATGGATACTCTCGTTAGAAATGTCATGTTGTAGAAAGATAGTCTTAATGTAGTACCTGGATCGTTTCACAAACGAACAGACAAGACATGAAATTAGAAGACATACTGTAGGACCAAATTAAGACATTCACACAACAATAAATAAATGCAAACCGAGACGGAATTGCCGTATATCAAGATCATATTGCCTGCAAAATATATTTTTTCAAGCCAAAGAAAACAGGCAGAAAACTAAACAAACTGGCGTTTAAAAAAAAACCAGACGAATGCGTTCGTCTGTGAACTCAACTAACAAACGATAGGCGATATTCGACAAGAGCTAATCGAATGTGGTTCCCTAGTGACCAAACGTTTCAGGGCTGACGGCGACGATGAAGCAATGTATAGGAAATAAGCTTACAGGTCATTCCGTCTAAACAGTACGTCTTATATCTTCTAAATTGATATTACAGTGTCCGATAGGCTTGGTGGTTAGAGCGATTTCCTTTCGAGGCGAAGCTACCCGTTTCCGGGTTCGAAACCTGACAGCGTCACGTTCCGGTCTGCCCAGCTGTAAATGGGTACCCGACTCTGCTCTTGAGTTAGGCAGCAAGTAGGAGAACTGGTGACACCCCCTTATAAAAAAAGCTGGACCTAGTATGATGAAGTCTCTAACGCTTCACTCCTTTAAAGGCAGTATCTTCTATGGGATTTTTAAAATTATAATATTACATCTAACGGTAAAAAAAAATGATCCCGTTACACGCCCACTGAGGCATATTGGGAATATGGTGTTAGGCCCATATTTTCGTGACCATCGGCGCACTAGGGGTGATGTGGTCAGCATCACATCGGCCGCCTTAACCTTCCCAGAGTTACTCTGGTACCCAATTCAAGAGGCTGGGTCGACCCCAGAGCCGTTTGCGGTCTAAAAAAAATCCCACCTCAACTGGGGATCGAACCATGGACCATCTAGCTAGGAAGCCAGTGCACTGACCTCTGCGCTGAAAAACTAAACATAAACTTATGGTTTCAATACCATAAAAATTAAAGGTAGTCATATAGCAGAAACTGTGAAGTGCTAGAGACTTCATCATACTATGTTCAGCCTTATGAGGTGAGGTGATCAGTTCCCTTCCTCGCTACCTTTGCCTTCCCTAACTCAAGAGCAGAATCTGGTACTTTTTACAGCTGGGTAGACTGGAGCGTGACGCTACTGCCGCCGCGAGATGAAAGCGCTATAACCGCTGAGCTCAGGGTTTCTTTAACCGGTGGGTCCATGGATCCCTTGGGGGTCCGCGTTTAGATTCTAGGGGGTCGGCGTTCATAACCTAAGACGTTGAATATTTTGTTAATTATGGATCTGTGTACATTTGTTTCCAATAAGGGGTCCATAATCTTATAACTGGACAATCAATGGGCCCATAGCCTTCACTGGACAATCAATGGGCCCATAGCCTTCACTGGGACAATCAAATGGGTCCATAGCCTTCACTGGGACAATCAAATAGGTCCACAGCCTTCACTGAACAATCAAATGGGTCCATAGCCTTCACTGGGCAATCAAATGGGTCCATAACCTTTACTGGGCAATCAAATGGGTCCATAGCCTTCACTGGACAATCAAATGGGTCCACGGCTTTCACTGGGCAATCAAATGGGTCCATAGCATTTACTGGGCAATCAAATGGGTCCATAGCCTTTACTGGGCAATCAAATGGGTCCATAGCCTTCACTGGACAATCAAATGGGTCCACAGCTTTCACTGGACAATCAAATGGGTCCACAGCCTTCACTGGACAATCAAATGGGTCCACAGTCTGCACTGGACAATCAAATGGGTCTATAGCCTTTACTGGAAAATCAAATGGGTCCATAGCCTTTACTGGACAATCAAATGGGTCCACAGCCTATCTGGACAATCAAATGGGACCATAGCCTTCACCGGAAAACCATATTTGTTCATGGCACACAAAAAAGGGTAAATAAACAATGACTTAGCGAATCGGACGTTCTACTCCACGAGAAGTAAGACTTGAAAGAATACTATTCCAAAGGAGAATGAGAGTGCATGAAGACTGCCATTATAGTTCAGTAAAAAGAAATTTTTCTGCCTAAGAATACTAGTCGCTTTATGATTAATGTCTATTTGGGCGTCGGTGAAATACAAAATAGCGTTTTTGAAGACCCTGAGTGACAGGTGGTATCCGCCGGTAAACCTAAACGCTGAAATAAATCAAGCTGTCACAGGACAAGCCCGCCAATTCAGTTATGCATATTCAGGCACTGTGTGAGGCGCACCCTGGTAAACCTAGGCTTATGGCAAGGTCTAACATTACCTATTTTAAAAAAAACCACGCACACACACACAGAAATAACATTTTCTACGTTCGCTTTTAACTAACCACATATATCTCTTATAACGCTGGCAGTCCGTCTCAGGCGTCTCTCGTCACCATACAGTTTCCCCCCTCAACTGGTTCTGAGGTCACTGTGCCACCCCGCTCCTCTCATGGAGCCGACAATCTTGAAGCTCGTGTTCTACTGTTTGTTTGTCCTCACCACATCCAATACCATAATTCCCGCCGTGAGTACGTCGGTCGGTCACATCATGCACACCGTCACTTGCGCACTTTTCTATTTTATATGTACTCTCCCGAAAACAGAAAAGTGCGCAAAGGACGGTGTGCATGAACAGTTTGATTATGGAAAGAAGCCAACAACACAATTGATAAACAGTACATGAACTGGAGACAGGAAGGTGCGGAGATGCAGATTAAATCAACAGACAATCAAGATACTCTTCTGTCCAGTTACATTTGCGAAACGGGTTTAATTCTTCATTTTCTTAAAAATAACCTTAAAATGTAAGTTTTTGATTGTTTCTTCAAGACACAATTTTAATTTAAAGTATTGCAGACTTATTATTATGGATCAAAATGATGATAAGATGGCTGCAATTAAAAACCTGTTAATTTTGACGGGTTATTGCTAGTAGGTACATATTTGTCTGTCCGATTTCCTGTTTGCTGTACAGGTGATATGTGAGTCTACAACATCGACAGGTATAATGAACAAATAAAATAATGGAACTCTTCTTCGTTTCTTATGGAACGCATCACTTTAATTTAATTTTATAATTATTTACCTTAGTTCTCGCTTTCTATCTTCCGTTTCCGTTCTCTTGTCCCGGGCAAAGGCCGTGTGGCCGTAACTTACAATTCTCTTTGTCGCAATAAGACACATCTATTTCTTTACCCCGCCTCCAATGCACAGAGGTATATCTAGAGTCATCCTTATATGACCAACGGCTAAGCACAATGCTATAGTATAGAGATGTGGAAGTAAACCTAGTCTGTGAGATTAATTACACCCTCACAGACTCATGACATCATCCACACACTTCCGGGGATTCCCTCTGCGGTGAAACATGATGAGGACCCAGCAATGCACTCAGCTTGATCCTCAGACGTTACTCTGGCTTCTACCAGGTTGGCTGCATGAAGGATGATCTCACTGTGGACCCATGATAGGCAGCTGAGAAGCGGCTCTGTGTATGACGTGACAATTCCTTGAGAGAACCCAGAACCAGAGCACAGTATTTTAGCTCTGCTAATTTGAAGAACCTCCTTGGATCGGGTGGGGGGGTGGGGGGAAGAGAGAGAGAGAGAGAGAGAGAGGATATTGCGCAGAATGTCAAGTGTTTCTTCTTCCTAGCTTGGGACCAGATGTGGTGATCCTTTAAATGCAATCCAAGCTGGAGAAACTGGAGCTCATGATTTGAACTCAACACGTTTCGGAATGGCAGAAAAGCCACAGGAAAAGCCTAGATCTACAGTGTAAATAATACCAAGGAGTCTTCAACTTGGTATTGGCTGCAAAAAGCTCAGCAGCCATAGTTAAACAGCAACCACAACAACTCCACCCTCCACAATTTCATACACACGCTTTTTTTCTATACTTACGTCACGAGGAGAGAAAGGTGATAGAGTTTCTAAAGCAACAAGTTATTCATAGGTTGGCAAGGAAAAGAGCTCAACATGAAAACTATCTGACAACTACCGTATACATTAAACTGGTATACTATCGTATACTGTCGTTTAACTGTGTTAAAATGAGAACCCGCGGGAACAAATGCATGTTGATTGTAGAAAATTGTGGCAACGACGCCAAATATGCTTCATTATAAACGAAATATCGACAGCCCTTGATAAAGAAAGAAATCTCGACGTGTAAACAATTATGGGGGGAGGAGAGGAGAGAGAGAATTTTAAAATTTTCGGTCACAGAAATTAGGCCGAGATAACAATAACAATAGCCCCTTCAGTCATAACTGTCTATGGGAATGCGTCCCTGAGGTGATACCCCTCGGCTGCTTATTTCCCTGGTGCAGTGACAGCCCTCAGCTGCTTTTTTTTTTACTAGTGTTCCTTTCGACGTTTTCTCCTCTTCTGCTTGCCGTGAGAGTTTCTTTTCGCCCAATAAGAGGTGGCACTGTGGAGAGCATCGCCGCTTGGTGCGATCGGCAGCTTCATCCTCCCAGGTTGCACGATTTATGTCCAGTGCCCTCACGTCTCTCTTGCACACATCTTTGAACCTCAACTGCGGTTGCCCAACTGTTCTTTTGCCATTTGCCAGTTGGCCGTAGATATCTTTCGGCAGATACCACGATAAATTAACTCGAAAATCAGGTCAGGCCAACTTTATAGGTGTGAAACATGGAAAACAACAATAACGGTTGTCGTAATTTGAATCTTCTTCTTCTTCTTCTTCCTCGTTCGCCCTGAAAAGGACGGTGGTTGCGTTGTGTCTGTTTACGCCGTAGCTGTGATATCTGCACCTTCAATCCCCCAAAACGATCATATTTTCCGCGCTAAAAATCTAGAGTAAAAAGTACAAAAATTAAGAACCAATCAGAAAGCTCCTTTTCTAGTGTCTGTGGTGGATTTGATGTTATAAGAGGTTATTCCTAATGTACTGACTGAGGTCAGCTGTGAAGGTCCCTGATTATACTAAATGTTGGGTTGATTTATCAGAACACCTTTCTGCTACCACCTTACGACCTCAATCAGACTTATTCTTGACTAATATGTATGTTAGCTACGTCTATATGTCTAGGGTTATGAGTGTATGATGTATTGTAAGTACAAGTACTACAAATACATGTATTTACTAACATATATATATATCTATATGACTGAGTCAAGACTACAACTACAAACACACTGACACTCTAAGAAATATATCTTATAGAAGTCTGTGTTAAAAGTTTGGTAAAATGGTTATTTACAATTTATTTGGCCTGATCAGAAGTTTCTGCATCAGGTCCAACAACCAAAATTGATATTATGAATGTATTTATAACACTTTAACTACTACCATGGATCTTCTGTCCATTCAATTTATAATACGACAATCAAAATATGTGTATCTAGGTTCACTAAGTTAATGACACTGGTAATTAATAGTATGGGTGGGGTGCTGTCATCATTCCCTCTTTCTCTTGTAAATTTTTCTTGAAAGTTTCTTGTCAACAATTTATTTTATATTATTTCTATACAGAAATATAGTATTATAGTGGATAAACTGAGTACCGACATGTATGGCACTTATCTAGATAATAGCTGTTGCTGTCATTTTCACAGGCTCTCTGGTATGACCACGCTGACAAGGTTCCTGGTGCAGTAACTAGACCTCAGGGTCCAAACAATAGGTTACTTTAGTACACTGCAACAACGCCACCAGGGTTCTGGTACCCACACTGTACCAGAACAAAACCTCTGAAACAACGTTATGATTCTTAAAAACACATCTATATTTCCTTTCACATGTAATAATTGACATAAAGAAAAAGGGTCAGATCTCTCTGACCACCCCATACCACTCTGAGATGACAATGCATTACCAGTGCCCCTATTCTGTTCCTTAAGGGCTACCACGCCTCTGACACTGCAAAATGATGATCTCCCATAAGATAACGTGGGTTAGCTTTCCCACTGGCAACTGTGGAAATCATTTTCAGTTATGCAATACACATTAATTTTACTGCTTTTACTGCTTGAACACAACCCACAGGTCCTGCATAACTCTGCTGGGGACTCTGTTAAAGTTAGTTGCTTATCCTTTACAGGACGTGGCAATCAACCCCAGCATTTATTGGCTGTTTGTGATTTTTCTAGGCAATTTTTTCATTCAGTAGTTTGCAATTGCTTTCTGAATGGTACGGCGCTTATACCATTGTTAAAAATCCACACAAAGCGATTTGCTACCAAACCGCCTGCAGCAGGTTTCGAACCTGGTATATCTGGATTATGAAACTGCGTTCATATCCATTAGGCCACAGACTCTGTACTTAGTCGAAAACCTTCCCAATCGAGCAGTATCGCAGACACCAATTTTATTGTAATAACAAAATTAATAATTTCTTTCCTTACCACAATTCAAAGAAATATCACAAACGTACGTTGACTGGCTTTAGCATAAATAGTAGTTTAAGTTCAGCTTTGCCTTCTGTTCAGACTGCCAATGGTTAATAACACACTTGGTACTGCTGAAGACAACGCAGCTTGCTTCTAACATATTTCTTTTCAACTGGCGCTGAGCTGTAAACGCTTTTTGCCAATATGCCTAGACCGGCCCAATCACAGCGAGGGTCTAGCATTTCAATTTTCAAAAATTTAAAAAGAAAAACACTACTTTACACTTCTAGGAGTGATTTTTCTAAATATAGATTTTAGCTTTTCTGCCTAACCAATACTCTCTGTCTACCCTCCTATACCCACCAATCGGATTTGACTTACTCCCTTGCCGCCTTTCAAACTATCGTTCCCAATAACGTTACAGTTAACGAGTAAGGACAACAGTCCGTTCGTCTACGCGTTTTCAGTCAAATAGTATTTCCTCAATAACTTGGCTAATAATTTGACTACCATTAATATTAAAACATATTTGTGCTCAGAATACACTACGCTACACAAATATATAATTTTTATGACTTATATTCATGTGCGTTTAGATTTTCAGTTTTATCACTGACAGTCGTTAATTATAACTTTTTACATAAGTCTACCATCTTGTCCCCCTCCTTCTGTCTCACTTTTTAATTTTTCAAATAAACCAACTTGTTTTTGTGACGTCACAACTACACTGCGCGTCTAGAATTTAAACTGTCTGTGTGTGTATATCCGTTAGCCTTTCCCACAGCGTGTATATACTAGTTGTCTCGCGGGCAGAACGAAGCGGGTTTTGGCAAGGCGATGGTAGCATTTTGCGTTAATTATTTGTATTGTATCGTGTAACACTACCAAAAAATGTAAGGATTGCTACTGATTACCAGCGTTAAAGTCAAAATTTTACGTTAATTCAGATAGTTATTTTGCGGCACACTTCCGCAAAATCGTTAATTATAAGGCTAGGCTGCAGAATTTATGCAGCAGATCTGGCAAAAATGTTAAATATTGTTAGTACGTTTTCGAAACCGAAGCTAAAACGCGTGTTAGATTTTTACCGTGGGATCGTTCTATAGGCTTTAGCACTGCACAAAATTCAGCGCTATGCTGGCGTGTGAGAGGATCACCGTCAGACACAATAGGGCGGGTTTATTTATTATCATTTTATGACTAAAATCTTACTGAAATGAGCGATTATTCTCGCAGATTTTACTACAGTGTCTATAAAGATACCTTTCATTATAAGCAAAAGGGCCTAATCTGTGTGTTTGACGGGAAGGATTTATTTTATTTCTCTAATACTAGCGATAAATAACAATAAATACATAGTTGGTATAACATCGGATATATTACTTTATAAATAGGTACAAATCCGGCCTCATAAAATTCAATCAATTAAGAGAAAAATTTATTTTAGTAATATTTGTACATCAGGGTAACACCCGATTTAATCACTTAAAAATTAATTATATTGACATGCACGGAAATAGCGCAAAAATAAATATATAGAAAGATAGAGATAAATTGGCCGTTTTATTATCACTTTAAATAATTAAAATCGGTCCATTAATAACTATAATATAAATTAAATGAGATTATTCACTTTGTACAGACAAGTTATAAAACCGTTTAGGTAAGATTCTTTAAAATATTTTGGACTATGCTCTTATTGGCTAGTTGTATCGTTATGAATAGCCCGGAGACCAAAGAAGCTTGCCACAATTTTTAAACACAGCAGTACCAAGCAGGTTTGAATCTAGAGCTCAGTTCATGCAAAGTCTTTTGCCGTTCTGACCTGACGGCATATCTGGGGTTCCTTAGACAGCCTGTCAGCTTGTGTATTGTTTGCCTGATGGTTCTGTCTCAAAATTACCACAAAAGCTGCACTCACACTTGAGGAATTCTGGTGGTGACAAGAGCTCTGCATATATCAAGAGCCAGTGCCCGACCTTATCATTCAGGAGCTGCAAGTTGTGTAGTCCTGACGCGTGTGTTGAAGATCAGCAACTTATAATCAGATAAGTGGTTTATAAGGACCACTGAATAGCACATCCAAGGACTCACCACAGTTTAAAAAAACTTTCAAACTAAAATTCCCTCGAATGATTATATCAAGGACAGCTTAGAATATAAGTGACTAAAAAACGTTCCATAGAATGTGAATAGAACAACAAGAAGAACAGAAAGTGCATTGAGTTTATTCTTTGGAACATTATTCCTAAGGAAAAAGATTTTCCAGTTTATTTATTTTGATTTGTAGATATTTTTACATTTCTTTTGAGTATTCCTGCCCAAAAACATATTATGGGGCAGGACAATTAAATTGTAAATAACTTTCATCCAGACTTACTTGATATTTTTATAGAAAAGTTGAAGTTTGGCATTATCCTGGTATCCTATGATACACCTATTTGTCCAGGATATCTGTAATTCGTAACATCCAAACCTCTCGCTACAACGATAAGCAATAATTGAAACATACAAAACACATGTTCTGTACAGACAAAAATAAACGACCTCTAAATGGTAAGACAACAATATAATCCATGTGGAATACTTGCTGCATAAAAATATAAAAAGACAAGACAAACAGCAGCGGAACAATAGGTGGAACAAAAGGGGCGTTAGAGGCAACAGGACGTGCAATGAAGAACTCACTGGCCAGCATCACACAGCAACCCTTGTTCTGGAGCTCCGACAGTTGAAGAAGTAACCCCATAGAAGACACTATAGAAGAAGAGTGAAGTGTTAGAGACATTATTATACTAATTCTCAGCTTTATCAGGTAGGCGTGACCTGTTCCTTTCCTGGCTAATTTTGCCATCCCTAACTTATCAGCACAGTCGGGTACCCATTTACAGCTGGGAGCTTGACGCTACCAGGTTAACGTTATCTCGAGAAGCCAGAGCTCTAATCAATCTGCCATTCGTCTAGACCAGAAGAAAGGAAGGTAGACAGGAAAACCGTCAAATGTAACAGACAAGTAAATCCTATCTATTAGAGCTAGGACCAACGGGCTGATCACCCGTTTGCCAGTCACTTCGATTACGGAAACAACAGCAAATGGATTGATTTGCCATTGCCCTAAAGACGCCACTAGGCGTGATGGGAAATAATGGCAAAGAAAACCTATCTGCTGTTGCCCTAAGACGCCATTAGGCGTAATGGCCACTGACTGCTTTGACGGTCGGTGGCTAAGGACGGAAGAAGAAGAAGAAGATTAGAGCTAGGATTCTTAACCTATGATCCACGGACCTCTCGGGGGTCCATGAATGGATCCTAGGAAGTCCATGTATATACCTTGTCACGGGATTTACTCCCTTTGCTCTGCTGTGATGACCCAATAGTGGCCAAACTTCAGAGAATCTACTGGGGTCTTCAAAGGTGTCTAGCACTAATCGACCACATCTACGTAACTTGCCCAGAAAACATCATAGAATGCTCTGTCCCTAATATTGCAATGAGTGACCACTATCCAGTACGCTGTACATGGTCAAAGAATAAATGTAAAGTTCCAAAAAATAAACATGTAAGTATCAAATTTAGAAGTTTCAAACATTTCAGTAAGGAATTATTTTTAAATGACTTGCTAACTGCACCTCTCGCCCGTGTTTACCAACTTCCTGATCCGGATGACGCTACTGAATACTGGACAAAAATTTTTTATAATGTTTTTGACACGCACGTACCAGCTAAGGAAATTCGCGTCAAACGACAATTAAAATCTCCGTGGATCACGCAGGAAGTGTTGGAGGCTATGAGGCAGAGAGATCAAGCGCACAAAAATAAGGACCTCAACACATACAGGGTATACAGGAACAAAGTTCAATATTTAATTCGGAAAGAAAAGAAAAATCATTTTAGAAATATGGTTCAGAACAAATCAAATAGTAAGGAAATATGGAAGGCAATTAACACCTTAGCGAAAAAACGTAATGCACCAGACTCATTCTCTTCCAACACTTCATTTACTTGCACCGACTTCAGCAATCACTTTCAAGCAGAAATAAACAGTCTGAAATCCACAATACCACCTTCCTCTAGTGACTTAGACAAACTTTCAGCATTCTGTAAGAACAAATGTACAAACTCAGTTCCACCCGACATTCCTTTTATGACAGTTAATGAAGTGTATAACTATCTTATTGGCCTTAAGGATAATAGCTCATCAGGGCTTGACGGAATTAGTAATCGAATACTGCGTTACGCCGCACCAGCTATTAGTGATTCACTAACTTTTATATATAATCAATGTATTGCTAAAAGTTATTTTCCTTCGGCCTTTAAGATTGCCAAAGTATATCCTCTCTTCAAATCTGGCTCGTCAGATAACAGTAATCTTGGTAACTATAGACCAATTTCTCTTTTATCATCGCTTTCTAAACCACTAGAAAAACACATATATAAAGCAACACTACATTACCTAGTTAGCAATGACTTGCTAATTGACAGTCAGTCAGGGTTTCCACAAAAGCATTCATGCCACACAGCTCTAACTAAGATGATAGACAACTTGCACCTAAACATAAATAACGATAACATATGTGGAGCAATCTTTGTAGACTTTAGGAAAGCATTTGATATGTTAGATCACGCTGTTTTAATAAGAAAATTAGAAACAATGAAAGTTAACTTTAAACTAGTGACATTACTTAAATCATTCCTGTCCGACAGACAGCAAGTAGTGTGGTACAATAACTCCTTGTCAAGCCCAACTATTATTAACACTGGTGTTCCTCAGGGTTCTATTCTCGGCCCTCTACTTTTTTCCATTTACATAAATGACCTTCCACTACACATCGAGCACTCATCCTGCGACCTATTTGCCGATGACTGTACCATTTATACTAGTGATAAAAGTTGCAACATGCTAGAAATATTATTACAAAGCGACACAGACAATCTTATTAAGTGGAGCAATGAAAACTGCATGCAAATAAATATCACTAAAACAAAATGTATGATAATATCAACTAGACAAAAATTACAAAACTCGCCGAAAACAACACTTCAGCTCTACATTGGAACCTCTTTAATTGAAAATGTAAATGAATATAAAACACTAGGACTCATAATTGACCAACATTTAAGTTGGAATTCGCATGTACAAGCACTGACCAAACAAACGGCACAAAAAGTTTACCAGTTAGCTAAAATCAAACATTTCCTAGATGAGGAGACACGAAAAATGTTCTATACATCCCAGATACAAACACATCTAGACTATTGTTCCACAATTTGGGATGGCTGCACCATGTCCAACACTAAAAGACTCTATTCATTACAAAAACGTGCAGTGCGCCTAATTTCAGACAAAAACCTCACACAGTGTGTAGACGCATATACATATCTTAACATATTACCACTAAGAAAGCGCCTTCTTTTCAACAAAGCCAAATTTATTCACAAAATCTTGTCACAGAATGCTCCAACGTATCTGTGGCCTATTTTCAAATACAGCGGAAGACGCAGTCAACGCTTAAATAAATTACACATGCCCAAGCCTAGGCTCGACTTATTCAAGAAAAGTTTAGCTTTTTCTGCTGCTCATCTGTGGAATACTCTTCCACACGACTTAAAAAATACTCTTAGTCCATATTCATTCAATCACAGACTTTTCAAATACATCATGAGTGCAGATTATATGCCACCCTAATTTCGTTTTGTTCTTAAATAATTACATAACATCAAATGTAGGTTTTAAAGTTAATTTTGTCCTGTTTAGTATAAATTATGATACGCATCTGTAAATCTGTGTAACTGTTATTGTACTGTTACAATGTTGGGATTTTATTTTATTGTACTTTTTTTTGTTATTTTATTATTTAAGTAACATTTAGGATACGTGTGAGAATAAATGGATTAACTATGGAAGAAGAGAGAAAGGAAGGGCAGAATGTTAGACGGGCCTGCGTGACCAATTCTAAACCCTTTGAAAATAAAGTTCGTTCGTTCGTTCGTTCTATCTATCTATCTATCTATCTATCTATCTATCTATCTATCTATCTATCTATCTATCTATCTATCTATCTATCTATCTATCTATCTATCTATCTATCTATCTATCTATCTATCTATCTATCTATCTATCTATCTATCTATCTCTCTCTCTCTCTCTATCTATCTATCTATCTATCTATCTATCTATCTATCTATCTATCTATCTATCTATCTATCTATCTATCTATCTATTAATGTTTATTTTTATTTTTATTTATTTTATTTTTACATTCATTATTATTATTATTATTCTTTTTTAATGTTAAAAACGTACTTTAATTATGATGATTATTGCAAATGTAATATTACTTTTATAATGATAAATGCCTTAATTATGCTTATAGTAAATGTGAGGATGAAAGGATATAGTATATATGATGAGAGAGAGAGGAAGGGCAGAATGTCAGACGGGCCTGCGTGCCCAATTCTTAACCCTTTGAAAATAAAGTTCGTTCGTTCGTTCAAGATTACTATTGGCAGAGATGTGAATTAAAGAATGGTGCTTCAGTTATAGGGAGCATCATATGAATTTAAAGAAACCAAGTACTACGGCTGATAGGATCCAGGCCGCGTAAACTTTTTATCTTTCCTGACCTTCTATGAATAAGGATTCTGCTCGTTCTGACAATCCCCCAACTGATTTAACTCAGTAAAATATAACTTAAATAGCTCTTTTATTATAGCAGTTCACTAAAAAAAATTACTAAATCAACTATAAATTTGTATATTTACAGATAACAAACTTAATAATCAATTATCGTTAACAAATGTAAAATAAATAAGGGCGGGGTGAATTTAGATAATCTTTAAAATTTCCTCACAGGTGATGGTCTGATCTGAAAAAAATTGTTTATTAGAGAGTTCACTTGACAGCTCTGAATGGGTACTTAGCTGCCAGTAAAATGTCGGTTGGTTTCTGCATCAGCCGATGCTTGTTATTTGCAGGTTATGGACTGGTTCACTCTCGTCACTGGTCAAGTCTGGTGTCCGCAACACGTCCCTCGTAGAATCGTGGGGTAACGGCGAAGATGGTCCAGCGTCTGTTAAGACTCGTCTGCTGTAGGTATCTAGCTTTGACTGCAGGCCACTTATACCACTCATTTGTTCCACAGATAGCATCACTAATTGGTACCACCGACTAGTATCATGAAATAAGAGAGAAACAAACACCTTCCTGTGTATTGGATTTCCTGACATGAAAATCAGGTGTGTGTGTGTGTGTGTGTGTGTTCCCCCCCCCCCCCTTTTTCATTCCAACATCCCATTTGCCTCAGAATGTTACACCCACTGAGCATTAATATTAATCCCAGTGAGCGGAAAACATCCACTGCATTTATATTGAACATGTTTACATTTACATATGCACTGGTTGAAAAGATTAATATAATAAGAATGTACATCAGTTCTATGATCATCCACTCCCAGCTCCATATGGAACTACCTCTGCTTTTGGCTCTCTACGAGAAACTCGGATAAAGCAGTCAACAGCTCTTGCAGTGGTTGTTCACGAAACCATCATTCTATATGCTGAGGTTGCCAGCCTCGTATCACTTGAACATCCACTAGCAATTTTCACATGTTAATAAATGCAAAATAAAGAATTATAAAATGTACAACTCACCCCAAATACTTGGGCAATATACATACTTCTGGCTCAGTGAAAGAGTTTCGGCAACTTGATTAAGATGCCTCTTTCACGTGGTCTAGGGTGTTACTTTACAATAGACTCCCACTATGGCTTAGTGTTCAGGCTCCTAGGATTCCGGGCTTTCCGTATTAATAAAGGTAGAGTTGTTGTTGTGTAAATTCACAAGATGCTCAAACACGTTGTCTGGTCTTTTAAATGTCTGGTCTTTTAAAATGGAATCCTGATCCTATTCCTTATTCTGGATTGTCTGGCTGTCTTCTTGACGAGTTGAATTCCACAGTGAGTTAAACTCACAATGCGCTAAATTCAACATTCGGCCCACATCCAGATTGCTACTATATGACAAGACTCCAATCAGAAATGTTGTATTTTTACATCTCAAATGTCAAGCCAATAGCATGCAAGATGCGTATATTTCCCCTTCTCTCACGAAAAAATTCCTATATTGTTTACAAGTCACCATATATGGTATGCCAGCGTCCGTCTATTATCGATCATATTTACATTAATGACTTTGTAATTTATCACAGGTAATCTCTTTAAAAGATGGATACTTCTCCGTCAAGTCTGTTCGGAAAAGGATTATCTCATGTATCTGGGTTAGTAAACATTCACCAACCTGGTCAGGCAGAACTATTATCAGTTGATAAGATAATCAACTGTGGTCATCCCAAGGTTGTTTACTCACTAATCCGGTCGCTCACCTGCACTGTCTGGTCTGGTATGAAAATGTGTTTCACATTAGTAAACCACACTTCTCTCTACAGATTCCGGTGTCAATATGGGTTCAAACGAAAGTGGTTGATTACTCTAATCAGCAAAAGATGGCCGCTGAAGTCCCGACATGACAAGAATGGAGGGAATGGAGTGTAAACAATAGTTAAGTACAGAAGATAAGACGTAGCACAAAAATGTAGGCGATAAACATGAATGCTAGGAATGGAGGATGGACAATTCTGTTACAACCCTAAAAAACATTGACTTTTTTTTCTGCAAATTTTTTATCGGAAAATTATCATAGGTTCTTTCATTTAAACAAATATACTCTTTTTTTTTACAGATTGTTCTTTTTCTATTTCAGTATGAACTTATGTAAGCTTAACGATTTCTCTTTGTAATAAAATATTTTTATTTGTATGTCATTCTTTTTCTCTAAGAAAAGTCCGTAGCCTTCGCTGGACCATCAAAGTGATCGAAAGCCTTGATTGGACAATCAAAGTGATCGATAGCCTACATCAGACAATCACAATGATCGATAGCCTACATCAGACAATCACAGTGATCGATAGCCAACATCAGACAATCAAAGGGGTCTACAGCACAAGAAAAGTTAAGAACCCCTGTATTAGAGGGAAGATACAAAGAAAATGGATCAAAATGTGCAACACAGAAATGGTACGGAGACAGCAATAAATGCATTTGCTTGGCAAGGAACGGAAATGGAAAGAGAACCCGATAACTCGGTAAAACCGACAACTCGGTACAATTGGCATAAATCACAAAACAGCACACATTCTGAGAACACTTGACACGGTACCTCAACGAATGACAATACCGATAAAATGGCACAGGTTTACTGGGAATCATCTTTCCCACTAAAGAATTCCATTGTTTAGATTATTTGCAGCTTGTAATTTATCTATAACTGTAAGAACAAAGGAAATGCTTAGTTCTTCAGGGTCAAGAAATATGCATTATTGCCTTTATTTCATTTTTTGTATTCTGCTCTGCAATAATACAATTCTTACCGTGTTTTCAAATTAATACATTATTAGCTATTAAATATTAACATTTCATTCGGTAACAGCACTTAACCAGAAACTAAGGGGGTGCGATGGAGGTGGTCCGCCTCGGGTGACAGCCATAAAAAGAGTGCCATCTGACAGTATTATGGTAGTACTTACTATTAAAAATGTACTTGCAAGTGTGATTCTTTATAGGACGGGGTGCAAAAGGTAAGACTCATCAAGTACGGGAAATTAAGAGCCAGGGATCCAGACCTCCAGGACGACCGCTAGTAGGACAACATTAGGCAATCTCTGAAGGACCGAGGACTAGACTGGAACCAGGGCAGAAGGAAGACAGCTGATAGGATAGTATGGCGCTCTGTCTGGCAAACCTCTACACCCTACGGTAGAATAGGAACGGCTAAGTAAGTAAGTAAGCTATAGCATTTAAAAGTAAATGCTCAAGAAAACGTTGTATGAACTAAAACAGGCGTTGCGAATAAGACGGACGGTGAGAACAGCACAGTATATTGAACAAAAACTAATAAATAAATCTTGATTAGTGGGGGCATGGCAGGAAAGCGGCCCGAAGGTGGGGTATAGCAGGACAGTGAAGCTCTGGTACGGTTCCAGTAGTACATATTACTAATGACTAATACAAAATAAATTCAGTATCAACGCACACTCCTCGGGCTATCACACTCCCCCCTCCCCCTTTTTTGTTCTTTTTTTTTAACACCAAAACACGTATGAGAAGACTACCATATTAGAACAAATGACAGAAAAACAAGTGCACGTAAACACATACGATCTGGAAGTATTAATTTACTCTACAATGACTGGACAGGATATATGCTGCCACCATAATTTGTCACTGAACATGTTATTTAAAATTAGAGACACTACATATCCTAATTATAACCTATCAGAGGTTGACATTTTTTATAAAAATATAGTTCTATTCACACATTCACATACACTGCTGACATATGACTAGAATCCTAAGATTTATACACAATCAGCATATGTTCGTGTTAATGTACTTACATGCTGATCACTTGCAAACGACAGGTGACGCCGTGATATATCGATACTGTCCAGCTGTAGTTTGGTGACCGCTTTTTCTGAAAAGAAATCAGTTAACAAATCGATAAAGGCCGCAGACATGGTCTGGTTAGATACTTTAAGAGAAACAATGAAATCGACACCACATTTTAAAAGACAAAAATAATATAAAGAGGAAAACTGAAAGATAATTCCATTCATAGTAAAGGTAAAGGTGGTTCCAAGGCAGGTACTCATCACCGTCATCATCATTACCTGTTTTGCTCCCTATGAAGCAGGGGAGCCTGCACAAGGCATTCGCATGCTCTTGCAGCAGTGGTTCTTGTAACAACTTGTATTACATGATGAGGTTGTCAGACCCCCCTTGCAACACAATTATGTCAGTAGCCTTGTACGACATGCATGAGGGTACAATAGTGCTGTTCTTTCTCTTGTCTCTTCAGAGACGCCCAGGAACTAGGCTATACGAAAATTAAGCGCTTAAGGCAATGTGTGGGTTATCTGGGTTTTTTTTAAACATTCTTATATCAGAGACGCGGGAGGAGACGTGTGGACTTGGTAAATTTAGCCAGCAGGTGGGCTTGAGCATCAATTTAAAGAAGTCTGGGGTCGTGACGCTTGGTGTGAGCAACCCTGAGCCCATGTCAGTGGGGGGTCGGCGGCTGGTGCAGACGGGTGCCTTCACATACCTGGGGGGCATGGTGGCACCAGACGGTGGGGCAGGCGGGGACATCGACATCGGAATGGGTGGGGCAAGAGCGGCCTTCTTTGGCCTAGGTAACATCTGGGGGTCCTCCCAGTGCAGCACGGGCACAGAGTTAAGATTGTGCCGGAGTTGCGTGCTTTCTGTGCTTCTCTGTGGTGCGGAGTGCTGGGGGGTCACAGAGAGGGAGATGTCAAGGTTGTCCTCTTTTCGCACGGCATGCCTGGGAAGGGTTCACCGAGTCTTTTGGCCGAGTGCCATCGCCGGCCGGGGTCTGCTTGCTCGTGGCGGGCGGGGGGACATGCGTACCATCGTGGCTGGCGGGCGCTGGGGATGGGTTGGTCGTGTCCTCAGGGGGGACCCCGGTGCCATCGCGGGGGCAGCTGTGCTTTGGACCCCTGGGGGAGAGCGAGAGAGAGGCCGACCGGAGACGGCTTGGCGGAGGGCTGTGGAGGCTGGGATGCAAAGGGTGAACCAGGGTTGGGGCACTGTACGAGGGATGGCCACCGACCGTGCAGGGTGGAATCAGTTTGTTGTTGCCCTACAGGACGCCACTAGGCGTGATGGCCACTGACTGCTTTGACGGTCGGTGGTTAAGGATCGAAGAAGAAGAAGAATATCAGAGACGAGCGGTCGATTGGCAGAGTGGTTTGAGCGCTGATCTCTCGCGCCAAAGGTACCGGATTTCAAACACGGCGGCGTCACGCTCCAGTCTACCCAGCTGTAAATGGGTACCTGGTCCTGCTCTTGAGTTATGGAAAGCGAATGCTAGGAAGCGACTGGTCACCACATATCTCTAAGCTCCACCTAGTATAGTGAAGTCTAACACCTCACTCCTCTACGTCATTATCTATGGAACTACCTATACCAATTTAATATCAGAGACAACAACTGAACTCCGCCCATGCCGGTCCCAAGCCCGGATGAAAAAGGAGGAGGGCGGCCTGCATGGAGGCCGTAAGGAGGCAGCCCCTCCACCATGCAAAGGCACAACAGGCCAATCACCTGTTTGCTTCAAACCACGATTACGAGTAACACAAGAGAGAAAACCGGACTGATTCTAAAGGCGACGAACTGGAACGGACTACGGACTACGACTTATGGAACATGGAACACAAGAAGTATAAATGGGAAGGAAGAGGAGCTGGTGGAAGAGATGAGGAAAGCAAAACTAGAAATCCTGGCTATAACGGAAACAAAGAAAAAAGGACAATGAGTCATGGATCTCAATGGCAACACGCTGCTCTACAGTGGTGTACCCATATCCGAAAGAGCTAAAGGGGGTGTGGGTTGCATTGTGGCCCAAAATCAAAAAGATAGTATCAAGGGGTGGAACTTTGTCTCAGATCGCATTATGGTTGTGAAACTAAAAGAAGGAGAAACCATAGTCAACCTGGTCATAGTGTATGGGCCAAATGAGGATGAGAGAGCAGAGGTCAAGGAGGAATTCTTCGAGCTGCTTCAAAGGACAGTGGGTGACTGCCTAGATGAAGTTATCATGCTCGGAGATTTTAATGCCAGAGTTGGAAATGACCATGCTAGATGGGGGTGGAGTTATCGGAAGATATGGAGAAGATACTCTCAATGACAATGGAAAGCGACTCCTTAGATTCTGCAGTGAGCAGAATCTGATCATTACAAACACAAAGTTCCCCCATAAGCGCATACATGCATACACTAGATGTGAACCAACAAAGAATGAGAAGTCAGTGATCGACTATGCCATTGTTCGGAGAAGCTCATTCAAATATGTCCGAGATGCAAGAGTCTGGAGGGGGCCAGAGATTGGAAGTGATCACTACCTGCTAACAATCAAACGAACAACTGAAAGAGTTGCTCAGCCTAGGAACTGCTCAACATCACGCAAGAAACCAAGTAAACGAGCAGGAGAAATGAGCATTAGGACCTACAAGCTGAGAGAGCCAGAAATTAAGACCAGATATCAGGGGCTTATTGCTGCAGCGGTGAGCAACACAGAAGAACAACCTGATGACTTGGAAACCCTCTGGCTTAAATTCAAGGATATCATAAAGACAGCTGCTGCAGAAGCATGTGGTGAAGTCCGACTTGGGAACCAGAGAAAGAGGACACCTTGGTGGACAGAGGAAGTCAAAGAGAAAATAAGAGAGAAGAAAATGGCATGGAAACAATACTTAGGAGCTAAAAACACAACAGGACAAATGGAAAAATATAGAGAATATGTGACACTCAGAACAGAAGTAAAGAACAAAGTGCTAGCAGCAAAACAGAAGTCCTGGGAAGAATTTGGAGAAAAGCTAGAAAAAGATGCACAAGAAAACCAGAAATTGTTCTATAAGACCCTAAAGAACATGAGGAAGGAAAAACAATGCCCTCTCAAATTTATAAAGGACAAGCACGGCAAATTGCTTACTGCCCCGAAGGAAGTAATGGAAAGATGTGTCGTGAAATATTCTAATCCACATATATAAATTATCAGGTAAATATAAAGCCTAACAAATAAATTCTAATAAAGAAAAGAGCAATGGTAAAATAACAGTGCTGTCACAAAGAATGTACTCGAAATCCCCCTTTGTTTTATGCTTCGTCTGCAAATTGTAACGCTTTCACGTTGATAGTAAAAGCCTACTGTATTATTACCCGCTTTCTTCAATGAAACGGGTATTGCATTTCTAAGAAAAACATTGAGAGGCACACTGCGTAATGACCTAAATTAATCCTAACATTAATTATACTACGTTACCAAAACGAACGAACAGATGGACTAAAGGATAGAGAGAAGGGAGAGGCAGAAAGCCGAACACGTGCAACACTAAACACGCGTCGCGCGATACACAATTGCTGCCATCACGCGTGTAAGGCCACATGCACTAACTTTTTTTTCAGATCGACAGTGATAAAATTCACTACCCTTCCCAGAGTTAGGTTTTAAAAACCTGGAAAACGCTTATTAGAAAAGATGACATTAGATGGGTTTACGTTTGAAAACATTACAGTACCCAGACAGCACATCTTCGAAACAGGAGGTAGAAGAAATTGCATATTTTGAACGCAGCCACTTAGCTCTTTTAAATTTGTATATTTGGGTTCCTTAGGGCTTGCTGACAAAGAATATGTAAAACGTTACGCAAATAGTCTAGGAATTACCAAATTATAACCAAAATAAAATAGTGGGGATGCCTGACAGCATGAAATCATTTCTGCTCATAAAATTTTTTTTTTAACGTGTTTGAAAAAACCTTACGTACGGAAATAGCCTACCATGTTAACTCCAAATTGATTGGAGCGCAACAAATATAAGACTAAACACGATTGGTCGGACTATAAATACTATCTTTCGTTGTCAGGGGAAACGGGAGTAGGAGTATTTTTTGAAAAGATGTGTGGACAGGGTTTCATTGGTTAGAGCTGCGAATATACACAATTCAGAGCGTTAGTTCGAGACCACTAGTTCAAATAAGCTTGATGAAGCAACAGTGCGTTGAAGCCAGCTCATATTTTTTGCTAAATAAAAGCCTGGAACATAAGCAGATGGGAATTTGTGCCAGTATTTGTGCCAGAATTCATTGCTAGTCAACGTATCTGTGTATTTCCATGAATTGTGGTAGGTTTGAAATATTCAATATCTTTTAATGAAAATTGAATGTAAATTGTTAATTTATGCCTGTATATATGTGTAAGTTCAGTAGCGAACATGAGGAAAAGCCTATAATGCTCCAGCCTGAACAGAAGGTGTCGGAGGAAAGTAAAACTGCATGGAATGGCCAAACAGTACACTGACACCTAGATTATTGATTAGACAGAAATAATGCTGGAATTGCAGAGGCGTAGTAACCATTAGGGAGGGAAATACTGGTATAAAGTATTTCAGATGAAGCTGACAGTTGGCCTAACGCTCTGAACTCAATGTTTGTGATGTATTGTGCTCAGTGTAAAAAGAGAGTATAAATTAGTTATGACGTAGAAGGTACATCCTTCTTGTTTTCAGGGACCGTGGTCTTACAGTTATTGAGCAGCACCTGGTCAGAGCTTTGCTGAATCCAGAGTCGGACAGCATACTCCTTGGTCCATTTAGCTATCAGTGAGGTGTCTCCAGAGCCCAGGGGAGAAATCGAGCAGAGGAGTCTTTTCCTGCCGCCATCACGCAAGATAAGCTGATGTGGCCAGCTGAGCTCAACATTATGTACCCCCATCTTAAAATGACATTGTAAAAAATAACATTAAGAGGGGAATTAAATTGTTTTAATATCAGGAACTGAGAACATCTCCAATACTAGTTCCAATAAAGACAAACTATTGAAGTCATGATGACAAATACCAACAGAGCTTGAACAAAACAAAACCAGTATTACCTCATATTACTACTACACAACTGACACACATAGGATACTATTAAAAATACATGTCACTACAATATTCATATTGATAAATTCTGTACTTATAACTTGTAATTAAAATTGATTGTGATTCCTGGTTCCCTTTGTATTTGAATCAGGACACATATACATTCATGACAGCAATGAATACATATTGTTATTTGAAAAGTTATCAGTGACTCCTTTAAGATATCCTTG
Organism: Oreohelix idahoensis; assembly: GCA_024509875.1. Taxonomy (NCBI): domain Eukaryota; kingdom Metazoa; phylum Mollusca; class Gastropoda; order Stylommatophora; family Oreohelicidae; genus Oreohelix; species Oreohelix idahoensis. Next base: position 25,489 of record JAMPIV010003556.1, read on the forward strand.
TAGAGTGTTTTATGTATGTGAGTGTCACAGTGTTGTCAAGTGTAGTGGAATAAATTAAATTGTTTATCTGTCTGTTGTTGTTATGACTTACACTTCATCATACACATACCCTAGACATATAACGTAGTCATCACACTATTCCAGAATAATTCTGACTGAGGTATACATATGTGGCAGCAAGTAAGGTTATATATAATACACTACTCTTATTAGATATATATACCTTCACATTTGATCTCTGTAAGTACACTAAGTCCCCTATAAATATTTATAACATCTCACTTCACCACATATATTGGGGTCTCGCTCTTGGGATTTTGAATCTTTACCTATTAAAAATAGTGGGGGTAATTCACTTCAGGGAATATAAGAATTAAAAGGTATCCTTGGGTGGAATTAAATAAGGTTGAGCTCACGGTGCCTGTGTTGTCCATTAGATATATATTTAGAGATTGAATTGTTGGTTAGACATTGTATAAATTTACCTGATAGACAATGGCGGACCTGGCCAAATTTCGATCTGCTGCTGTTCAGACTGCAAAAGAGTTAGGATTAGATGGGCAAGTTATGGTTGCCTATGTCACTACGGAATGTGACAAATTTATTGAACGCGAAGAAAGAAGGTTTGAAGCGGAAAGAAAGTTAGAGGCTGAAAGGGAAATTAAGAAGTTACAATTTGAGGCTGAGGCTGAGACTAAGAGGTTGCAGACTGAGGCTGAGGCTAAGAAATTGGAAGCAGAAGAAAGAAGATTGACTGCAGAAAGGGAAGAGAAGAAATTAGCTGCAGAAAGGGAAGAGAAGAAATTAGCTGCAGAAAGGGAAGAGAAGAAATTAGCTGCAGAAAGGGAAGAGAAGAAATTAGCTGCAGAAAGGGAAGCAGAAGAAAGAAGATTGACTGCAGAGAGGGAAGCAGAAAAGGAGGAGAAGAGATTACAAAGGGAACATGAGTTACGACTAAGGGAGTTTGAGTTTCAAGGCCATGCTCCTGAAAATGGTGCCAGTCCCTTTGCCTCTGATGCCACTGCTAGCCAAGGAGCCTCAACCTCAGCTATGAATTTTCATTTAGATCATTTTGTTGAGAAAGACGATGATATAGAGAGCTATCTAAATAGGTATGAACTATTAGCTACCACATATGGGTTAGAGAGAGAAAGGTGGAGCTTAAAGTTATCTCAGGGACTTCGTGGGGCAGCTTATGAAGTTTTTGCAAAAATGAGCAGAGGTGATCAGGAAAATTATGACATGCTAAAGCAGGCTCTTTTGTTAAGATATGAAAAGAATGCGGAATTTTATAGGAAAAAATTTAGGAATGCTAAACTACAGTCAGGTGAAACCTATCACCAGTTCTCTGCACGAATAGAGACATACTTGGAGAAATGGACTTCTCTGGGGAAAACCCAAGATCTTAAGGAAATGGTCCTTATAGAGCAATTAAGAGAGTCCATGGCTCCAGACCTGAGAAAGTTTCTCATGGAACAAGGTGCAGAGAGGCTGGGTGAGTTGCTAAATGTTGCTGAAAGGTATCAAGCAGCTCAAGCAGAGGTAACAGGTAATAAAAAGAAACAAGTGGATAACTTTAGGGCACCACAGAACTTTAATAAATTTGATCCTAGGGATCAAAACAAAGGTAAGCACCAGTTTGATAGGCCACGGTATGAAAATAAAAATAAATTCCCACAATTCGATGAAAGGAAATATGATGAAAGAAAATCTTTCAACCAAGGAAAAAGGTGGTGTAAGAATTGTCAGATGGACAATCATGACACTGACCGTTGCAGAAGGAAACCTGTGTATATGGCAACCCTTCAGGTCAGGTCGACCTCAAGACAGGAGGAGGATATTATGTTGGATACCACTCCAGAAGAGATGAGGAAGGCACAGGCTGGGGATAAAACACTCAAGCCTTGTTTCAGAAAATTGTCAACTTGTCATACAACTCCAGGCAAGGGAGATTTTTACATGAAAAACAAGTTGATGTATAGGAAGACTGGAGCTAGATCCAAAGGTCAGGGACAGCTGGTACTTCCTAAAAGATACAGGACAGAATTAATAAGGAGCCTACATGTGAAACCAGATGGGGACCATGAGAAGATAGGTACCATCATTCAAAAGGTGGCTCACAATTATTATTGGCCCAAAGCAAGATGGGACATTGAGAATTTTGTAGAAAGGTGTAGCATAGCACATGAGGGAACACCCACAAGTGGGAACATGGATCAGGACCTGGACACGCCACGGGGCAAAATTAGGCCTGATAATAAAAAGAAAAATAGATTTGATAAAGTGGACCAAATGGAATGGGAAGCCCCCTTTTCACGGACAAGCTTCACTTAACTGTTTTACAATGGCCACTATGCGGAGAGTGCAAAAAGATGTCTTACCCCAGGATAAGCCGACAATCCCTCAATCGGACTTAAACAAACTGGAGGAAGAGGATGTAGAGAGGAAATCTCTCATCAAGAATTTTAAGTGGGGAGAAAGCCCCAAAAGAAAAATTGGTAGCGGTCGTTTTGTGAATGATAATTCTGGGAGGAAAAATCATCACTATAAAGCTTCGAGTGGAAGAGACCATACCGGTGCATGGACAAATAGGTCCACACAATTAAAGGTCCATATGTAGCTTTGTTAAGAACGTGGACTGATGAAAAGGCAGAGGAAAACATTACATCTTCATACCAATATGTGAATGAGCTGACCACTCGTTTAAAAACTGGCTGGAAACTTGCCAATGAAAATTTGAAACAAGCCAGGAAGAAACATGCTGCCTATTATAACAGGAAGGCGAAAGACAGAAATTTGGCTGTGGGAGAGAAAGTACTGCTTCTTTTGCCCGGGAGTCAGAATAAGTTACAAATTGGATGGCAGGGTCCATATACAGTTTTAGAGAAGGTATCTAGAACAAATTATAAGATAGATAAGAAGGGGAAAGAAAAAATCTATCATGTGAATCTCCTGAAGAAATATTTGGAAAGAGAACATCAGGAGGAGACACACTTGTTGACCTTGTCCATCGCCATGGAGATGAAAAAGGAACCACTTTCATCATTTGAATATCCATTACACCCCTGTGAGACAGCAGCACAGGTGAAAATCAGTACACATTTAACGAAAACTCAGAAAGAGAGAGTGCAACAGGTTCTAAATAATCATGCAGAGGTGTTAACAGACCGACCAGGGCATACAAACCTATTGGAATATGATATGAAACTGATAGACCCCACACCTGTCTGTATGAAACCATATTCGATCCCGTTTGCTAAGGAGAAAGCTTTGAAGGAAGAGATAGACTATCTATTGAAGGAGGGAATTATTTCACACAGTGAATCCTCATATAGTTCCGGTGTTGTACTCTTAAGGAAGCCCTCTGGAGAACATAGACTCTGTATAGATTACAGGAGACTGAATGCTATTACATAAGGACAGGTGGATCCATTGCCGGATACAAATCAGCTGTTTGCCAGACTAAATAAAGCTAAATATTTCTCAAAAGTGGATCTGAGTAAAGGATACTATCAGATTCCAGTAAAGCCTGAGGTTAGACCATACCTAGCTTTTAGTACCTCAGAAGGACACTATGAGTTTAATAGATTGCCATTTGGATTGAAGAATGCGCCTAGTGTCTTCTCTAGAATGATGAGAAAATTGTTGGATGTAAACATTTCGGAGGAACGTAACGAATCCCTGAGTTGCCTCTTTGATTGAGGATATTCCGAATGTTTCATACAGGATAATAAGAAGATTATGGGATCCACTACGAAAACTCTGCTATCACCAAGTATATGTTATCTCCTCATAACGTACATTTTGAGGGAAATATAATGTTCTCTGGACATGTCATTGCGCAGACTCAGAGAAGAGAAATGGTGAATACGGGTTGCGAAGCAGCATTAAGACAAGCACTCACACTTGCGGCTGTTCAGTAACATAACCGAAATATATTATTGGTTGTAGAAGTCTGAGGCAGATTTCATGAGTAGTGCCTACTCTGAATGGACCCAACTACATAAAACCATGATAGCACCACAGCAGAGTAAAGTCAAGTTGACTTACATTTATCTATGTGTATATAGAATAAAGGACTGACATGGGATGTCTGTTTTAAGAGGGGAGGTGTCGTGAAATATTCTAATCCACATATATAAATTATCAGGTAAATATAAAGCCTAACAAATAAATTCTAATAAAGAAAAGAGCAATGGTAAAATAACAGTGCTGTCACAAAGAATGTACTCGAAATCCCCCTTTGTTTTATGCTTCGTCTGCAAATTGTAACGCTTTCACGTTGATAGTAAAAGCCTACTGTATTATTACCCGCTTTCTTCAATGAAACGGGTATTGCATTTCTAAGAAAAACATTGAGAGGCACACTGCGTAATGACCTAAATTAAGCCTAACATTAATTATACTACGTTACCAAAACGAACGAACAGATGGACTAAAGGATAGAGAGAAGGGAGAGGCAGAAAGCCGAACATGTGCAACACTAAACACGCGTCGCGCGATACACAATTGCTGCCATCACGCGTGTAAGGCCACATGCACTAACTTTTTTTTCAGATCGACAGTGATAAAATTCACTACCCTTCCCAGAGTAAGGTTTTAAAAACCTGGAAAACGCTTATTAGAAAAGATGACATTAGATGGGTTTACGTTTGAAAACATTACAGTACCCAGACAGCACATCTTCGAAACAGGAGGTAGAAGAAATTGCATATTTTGAACGCAGCCACTTAGCTCTTTTAAATTTGTAGATTTGGGTTCCTTAGGGCTTGCTGACAAAGAATATGTAAAACGTTACGCAAATAGTCTAGGAATTACCAAATTATAACCAAAATAAAATAGTGGGGATGCCTGACAGCATGAAATCATTTCTGCTCGTAAAATTTTTTTTAAACGTGTTTGAAAAAACCTTACGTACGGAAATAGCCTACCATGTTAACTCCAAATTGATTGGAGCGCAACAAATATAAGACTAAACACGATTGGTCGGACTATAAATACTATCTTTCGTTGTCAGGGGAAACGGGAGTAGGAGTATTTTTTGAAAAGATGTGTGGACAGGGTTTCATTGGTTAGAGCTGCGAATATACACAATTCAGAGCGTTAGTTCGAGACCACTAGTTCAAATAAGCTTGATGAAGCAACAGTGCGTTGAAGCCAGCTCATATTTTTGCTAAATAAAAGCCTGGAACATAAGCAGATGGGAATTTGTGCCAGTATTTGTGCCAGAATTCATTGCTAGTCAACGTATCTGTGTATTTCCATGAATTGTGGTAGGTTTGAAATATTCAATATCTTTTAATGAAAATTGAATGTAAATTGTTAATTTATGCCTGTATATATGTGTAGTTCAGTAGCGAACATGAGGAAAAGCCTATAATGCTCCAGCCTGAACAGAAGGTGTCGGAGGAAAGTAAAACTGCATGGAATGGCCAAACAGTACACTGACACCTAGATTATTGATTAGACAGAAATAATGCTGGAATTGCAGAGGCGTAGTAACCATTAGGGAGGGAAATACTGGTATAAAGTATTTCAGATGAAGCTGACAGTTGGCCTAACGCTCTGAACTCAATGTTTGTGATGTATTGTGCTCAGTGTAAAAAGAGAGTATAAATTAGTTATGACGTAGAAGGTACATCCTTCTTGTTTTCAGGGACCGTGGTCTTACAGTTATTGAGCAGCACCTGGTCAGAGCTTTGCTGAATCCAGAGTCGGACAGCATACTCCTTGGTCCATTTAGCTATCAGTGAGGTGTCTCCAGAGCACAGGGGAGAAATCGAGCAGAGGAGTCTTTTCCTGCCGCCATCACGCAAGATAAGCTGATGTGGCCAGCTGAGCTCAACATTATGTACCCCCATCTTAAAATGACATTGTAAAAATAACATTAAGAGGGGAATTAAATTGTTTTAATATCAGGAACTGAGAACATCTCCAATACTAGTTCCAATAAAGACAAACTATTGAAGTCATGATGACAAATACCAACAGAGCTTGAACAAAACAAAACCAGTATTACCTCATATTACTACTACACAACTGACACACATAGGATACTATTAAAAATACATGTCACTACAATATTCATATTGATAAATTCTGTACTTATAACTTGTAATTAAAATTGATTGTGATTCCTGGTTCCCTTTGTATTTGAATCAGGACACATATACATTCATGACAGCAATGAATACATATTGTTATTTGAAAAGTTATCAGTGACTCCTTTAAGATATCCTTGTAGAGTGTTTTATGTATGTGAGTGTCACAGTGTTGTCAAGTGTAGTGGAATAAATTAAATTGTTTATCTGTCTGTTGTTGTTATGACTTACACTTCATCATACACATACCCTAGACATATAACGTAGTCATCACACTATTCCAGAATAATTCTGACTGAGGTATACATATGTGGCAGCAAGTAAGGTTATATATAATACACTACTCTTATTAGATATATATACCTTCACAGCTGATCTCAGTCAGTACACTAAGTCCCCTATAAATATTTATAACATCTCACTTCACCACAAGATGGAAAGAATATTTCTCAGAACTCCTTGATGGTGAGCAAGGTCAAACATCAGAAATGATAACCACTAGCACAGAAGAGGAAACCAATGGTGATGAAGATGACATAAAGATGGAAGAACTGAAGGCAGCACTGGAGAAAATCAAGATGGGCAAAGCAGCAGGGCATGATGGTATAAGTACATGGGAGCATCAGGCGACCTGTTACTCTTAAGGGTCCTACAGGCAGCATGGTGCAACAAGACCATACCAAAGGATTGGGAGATCGCCATCATAACACCAATTTTCAAAAAGGGTGACAACCGACAGTGTGGAAACCATAGAGGCATATCCCTTCTCAGTGTCTCTGGAAAAATCTACTCTAGAATCCTAAAGCAGAGACTCCGACGCCTAGCTGAGCCACAATTGGATGAGGTCCAGTGAGGATTCCGAGCAAACCGAAGTACTCAAGACCTAATCTTCACACTCAGACAGCTGAGTGAAAAGGCCCTTGAGTATAAGAGTGAAATCCATCTTTGTTTCATAGATCTGGAAAAGGCGTTTGACAGGGTCCCTTGGAGCAAACTTTGGGACTGTTTGGCAAGGAAGAATATTCCAGCACCTCTGATTCATGCTATACAGAGCTTCTACAAGTCTTGCAGAAATTATGTGAGGACAGCAAACCATAAGTCAGAAGAGTTCAGGACCACCACTGGTGTAAGATAAGGTGATATCCTATCACCTTACCTCTTCATACTCCTTATGGACGATGTCATCAAGGCATGTAAGGAGAGAACAAGAAAGTATTCAGTGGGGTACTGGAAGATGAGACAGGTCTATATTTCAGAGCTGGCATTTGCTGATGATGTTGCCCTGATTGCTAAATCAGAGGCACATCTCCAATCCAACCTGCAAGTCTGGAAGGAAGAGCTGGAGAAGAGAGGGATGGTCATAAGCAGCTCTAAAACAAAATCCATGGTGATATCACGAGAAGAAAGAATGCATCAGATTAAGCTGGGAGAACAGGTCCTGGAGCAGGTTGACCACTTTAAATACCTCGGAGCTATTATAGACCGAAAGGGAGGCATCAAAGAAGAGTTGGCCACTCGAAAAGCAGCAGCTGGGAGACTTTTTCAGGCCATAATCGAGGATTCCTCAGCAAGAGAGAGGTTGGTAAGAAAACGAAGATGGCTGTATACCGCTCCACCTATGTCCCAGTCTTGACATATGGATGCGAGTCATGGGCAATGACTACAACCCATAAAAGCCAGATCCAAACCTCAGAAATGAGGTATCTGAGGAAGGTGGTTGAAGTAACAAGAAGAGACATGGTACGCAACCAGACGATACGTCAAGGCCTAAAATGCCACCCCCTACAGACCCAAGTAGAACAGTCCCAACTAAGATGGTTTGGCCATGTCTGCAGAATGGGAGAAGATCGGCTACCACGACAAGCATGGAAAACAAAGAGCCAAGGATCCAGACCCCGAGGACGACCCAGAGTCCGCTGGGAGGACAACATTAGACAATCTTTGAAGGACCGAGGACTAGAATGGAACCAGGCCAGGAGGAAGACAGCAGATAGAATAGTCTGGCGCTCTCTCTTCCAAACCTCTACACCTCACGGTAGAAGGGGAACGACTAAGTAAGTAAGACAACAACTGATATCTACATTTTTGTTTCTACTTTATGACGGTCGTTAATCATTGTTAGTGTCATTATTTTTGCACACAGTACCAGCACACTTCTTTGTTTACATCGAATCACAAGATTGGTTAGAACGCTTAGTCCTTCAAATCCCGCTAAAAGGTTTTTATATGCTTTCAGTACGCGTCTGTCCGAGCTTTGACTAAGTCACGCCTTGTTCAACATAAGATACAAATCCGTAGGTTATATTCGGGCGTATGCCTAAATAAAAAAAGATCTTTCTCTCTTATGTTGACTAAATAGCTACTTTTCTTTCAGGCCGTTGTGCAATTTAACTCTATTTAAGTAACATTGCCAGTGAAATGTGATTCCTGGAAGCAACTGGCAGTTACCCACTCAGTTCACTTAATCCCGCTTAGTTTACTGTTTTTATTGGTGTGTTAAGACAAGCTTCCCCAATATTTTTCTTAGTATGTTCTAGATGGCTCTTCTTTCTTCTTTGATCCTTAGCCACCGACCATCAAAGCAGTCAGTGGCCATCACGCCTAGTGGCGTCTTGTAGGGCAACAACAAATTGATTCCACCTTGCTCGGTCGGCGGCCATCCTTCGTACAGTGCCCCAACTCTGGTTCATGCTTTGCATCTCAGCCTCCACAACTGAAGTTACGGAAACAACAACTAGATGGCTCTAATTTTGTTTAAATAGCGCCTTTAAACTTAGACTACATACAGATTTTGAAGAAAGATTATGCACCTTTATAGCAATATTCTCAGTATCGTTCATAACGTATTATAACAATGTGATTTTTTCACGTGGATGGCGGGGGGGGGGGGGGGGGAGCATTCAAGAGTAAGCCACTGATTTAGACCCCTCCTACTAGAAGTGCACATCCCGGGGAAAAAAAATCCCAGAATATGCCACTGGTATTTACATACTGTATTGGCAATGAGCGGCAAAGATATTGGGTTCGAAACACGGTGGCGTCACTTTCCAGTCTACCCAGCTGTAAATGGGGGAATGTGACAGCTCTTTGTGCTAGGGTAGGCAAAGGCAGCGAGAAAGGGACCTGGTCACCCCCACACTCTCGACGCTGGACCTAGTATAGTGAAGTCTCTAACATTTCACCCCTCTACGGCAGTATCTACTATAGGCCTACCTTTACTTTGAAAACTATCACAACTGGGACTTGTTCAAGATATTACACTGGCACAGCTCTTGCTTAAGAACCACTGACCCCCATCTGACTAACATTCTTGATTGATGTTAAGGCAGCGGTAGGTAACTCAGAAGCTATGAAAATCTATTACTGAAATATCTACCTTGATAAACGTATGTCCGCTTTCAGGCTTCAGAGTATCTGGAATAAGCACAGCCCATATGTAGTTTTTATCTCTGCGGAACCCCTAGCGACCTCTCGCGGAACCCTAGAGTTCTGTACCAAATCTTCCTTAGTGATCTACCGCTAGGTCGCGATCCAGGCCTCGTATAGTGAAGTCTCTAACACTTCCCTTCGCTATGGCAGTATCTGCTATGGGATTGCCTTTGCCTTCACATTACGTCCAACAGCTGTGCGTTAACAGCTGTGCATTAACAGCTGGCCGTTAAAAGTGTCGTCAGTACTTTACGGATCAGTTAAAAGTCTGGCAACGTATAACACTTCCTCAGTGAAGCAAGAAAACGGACTGCAGACAGATGAAAGGGGTGATCCAAGGAAGAGAGTGTCAACCACTGGGCTGGATGTCAGTGTTCTGATTGAGATCCATCAAAATCAATGTAGCAATTAATTGTACAGATTCTACGTTTTCGTATATACAATATATACATATACACAATATTATTCACATGCATGTTTGTCACGGGTTGCCTCCCCTTAATCTGCAGTGATTGTCCAACAATGGCCAAAACCTAGAGTATCTAATGTGGGTCTTCAAAGGTATCTTACCTTCGCACAAGATTACGCTTGGCAAAGATGCAAATAGAAGGATGGTGATGCTTCTACCTTGAGAGAGTTTCACAAGACATTCAGAAGTTAAGAACAATACTGAATGTGTCTTAGCACAGTTAACTTAGTATCTGCCCGCCGCCTTTTGTGAAGAGATTTATTGTATGATTTAGCTCGTTCAAGTCCCCAACTGAATTAACACTAAAATTCGTCTTATTGGCTCTATAGATATATACGAATTTTTGATTCATACGTGTACCCTTCGCTCTGTAATAATTGAATCAACTATGAATTTGTAAAATAACATATAACAAATTTAATGATCAATTATTATGTAACATTTAAAAATAAATAAGGTTATGGTTAGATGTGATGAAGAAATATTTTGTTTTCGTCATCGATAATTATTGATAGCGGAAGGTACATGTTCGTTGCAGTGGCCTGTATAATAAGCACTTAGCTGAAAATCGATGCTGTTGTTAGCCAATTCATCTGTCTGTGACAAGGTGCACGTCCCGAGCAAAGGTGCAGTGGGTAACCTCTCCTAGTGTCAGCACTGATTATCTTCACAGGCCCGTCAAATGTACCCGTCTAGTGTCGACAACCAGCTTCTGAATCACAGACTCGTGGTGCAGAATCGTACCACAAATGGTCTTGTAGATTCGTACCACAAACTTAAGAGGAAATAAAAAGAACAAATGCCCCTGCTAAGTCTTGGTTTTCCTAATATTGATCAGGCGCCTTTCTCGCTGTACGTCCACCAGCTTTTGTCTCTCTGAAGTTGTATCCTCCCTAACAGCATAACTCGGGGAATATGATGAGAAATCACCATCACCTTTTAAGTTACTTTAAATAAAACAATGTGTCGGGACAGCGGCGAGTGCCTGTATGAACATGTTTTAAGTTTGCATATAAACTCAAAAATGATAATATACAACTATGTTCATGCTGATGTAATCATTACTCAGTCCCTGCTCTATTCGGAGTCTGGGGTTACCTCTGCTTTTGGTTCCCTGTGAGAACTAGCCCGAAGCAATCACCAGCGCTTGCTGTGGTGGTTTATGAATATATTATTTTCATATGCTGAGGTTGCCAGCCTCGTATGAATTTGTACAACCACTAGCAAGTACAGACATAAAAATAAATGTTACAATTTAACCCAACTGGAAAATATAATCTCCGGGCACAGTTTAGAATGGACACGGCAAAGTGATTAGATGCCTTCGAACACTTCGTCTGGGGTAATTTTGTTGAATCCATCTTATGACTGGTATTCACGTTCCAGGGATCGCGGGCTCTGTATTACTAATGACAGAGTTTTCCTTCCTGATGTGCCCATAGGTACTCAATACTCTGTCCGGTCCTTTAATGTGGAATTCTCGTCCTATTCGTTTCTGGCTCTTGGAGTTGCTACTTTGACGTTGCAGTGCAGTGTTTCCGAATTTGCTACGTTTTATTTCACTTTTCGCTCAAAACCAACGCATGGCGTTTCCGACAAAACTTCTAATCAGAACGAATGTATATTTCCTGCTCTCTTTTGATCCAATCCATGAGCAAGAATGAAGTGGGTCGGGGCGTTAGTTATTACCTACACTCTCGTGTTTTAAAATATCAGTTTAAAATTTTAACACACGACATCTCCATGTACGACCGGGCTCCTTAGGTAACCTTTCAAATCAGATTTGTAACCTCATCCCTACAAGATAGTGTCCTCGCTAATTTGTCTCACCAGATGGGTATCTGTAATTATTATCACAGACAATCTCTGGACGGAAGTGATTATGCATCGCCTCTCCCCTGTTTACAGGTGGGGTAATCTTAACTTTGTCGCTGATGCAGACACTCCAACCTGGCTTTCTTTCTATTCGCCGCCAAAGTGTCTGAATGCGTTTGCGATGAACACGCACCCGGATGGACATTCTTGTCTGGCGGAAATGAATTATGTAGAAAGTCAACAAATACTTTCACGTTCACCGTATCGTGACCGTCGTTTATTTGTATGAGTTCAAAACCCTCGGCGATTACAATTTGAATCTGCCGGTGTGTCTATTAGCCCTGAAATGACACGATCGCAGTATGAAAACAGGTAAACAAATCTAAAAAGTGGCGGGGGCACTGTGATAGATGAAAATGGGCAACCCTTATCGTTTCTCTTTAATATCATTGGGGGCCCTCATTATTCGGACTCATGCAAGATTAACACGTTGGATCTTCCTCGCGGGCTAATTAAGTATGCACAGTTAAACACGTGAAAGCCAGGTTCGCTGTAGCCATCATTCCGATTCTTAATCTAGCCACGCCTCCTGTCTTTGGTTTCATGCACTAAGAACTCAGATATGTAGATGCATAAACTGTCTTTCCTTTTAAAAGTGGTTACCTGCTGTCAGGATTACGTCAGCACGTCAACTGAAACACGGGAAGGGCGGGACATAAGAGGTTTTGTAGTTCTAGAGAGACAACTGTTTGTTTATGACAGTATAGGGGCGTTAACCACTTGTAGCGACTGCATTTCCTTTGATCGTACTCTCAGGGGATGACATTTGCTCACGTAGAGAAAGATCTTAAGGCAGCCGCCAGCGAGTAAAATGGTCCACGGGCGGTGATGGTGTGATTTCGGGCCTTCATACAAAAATCGACCAGCAAACTTCCCAAAATTGAACAGAGGTGTTAAACTCCGCGCATGAGATGAAAGAATAGCCATTTTAAATATATAGTCGGGAGCATCTAATTCAGGGGTCAGTTTGCAAATCAAGATTTCTGGAACGGTCTAGCGCGAAGTTTCGGAGTCTAAATTTATCAGACTTACAACAGAAATTCGTGGAGAATATTAAAATTCTAGTTCTTGTGTTTGTGGTAATAATATAGTTATTAGCATCTAAATGATTTTATCGTTTAAAGTTTCATTTTAATTCACTGGGATTTCTGTGTGTATTAAAAACGTATTTAATAAACATATAGAAAAATTTATCCAGATATAACGTAAATTTAATTACCCGTTTGTTTGAGAGATGCTTAAAATAATTTATAAGCCGCTAGACGATTGATAATTGATTAATGCAGTTTAGTTCTATATATATATACTTGTGTATTTTCTAACGACTAGTCACTCACGGGAAATTTATATATATATATATATATATATATATATATATATATATATATATATATATATATATATATATATATATATATATATATATATATATATATATATATATATATATATATATATATATATATATAATTAAATACCGGAGTGGTTAAAATAGTCTTACCTGTAAAATTAACGCGCGTCAGACTATGATTTGTATTTTTTTGATTACATGTTTTCTATTTTTTACATATAGGCTGGACAATACCTTTGCGTCCTGGCATTTCATAGCGTCCTACTGACTTTGGTTCTTACACCATTCAGTGATTATTGAACAAAGAAAAATCTTCCTGTTGTGACTCATATGCGGTCCACCTCTCCATTCATGAACGTAGTCAAACCAAGAACTTTAATCATAATCAAATTCTTTTAAACTATAATTGGAAGAAGAATTTATATCACTATTTTTCAACTGACCAACGATCGGTAAGTGAGAATGGTGTGGCCACTGTGAGCGTGTACTGAATGAATGGAAAATTAGATAACCTTAAATTATCTTAATTTTTTTGACTTGGTAAACATCAGTATTCTAGATTTTTCTTTTTTTCTCTCTCTCTCTGTGGGGTTGTTTACTTTTCTATTCTGTTCAAGATGTAGGATGCTGAGAAATACAACAACAAAGTACTCGTTTTTCTCGTACGCACAGTGCATCTATCAATGCTCCGTATCAATAATAAAGGGCGCTGCAGAAAAACTGTCGATCAAGCAAATAAATACATAATTAAAATGTGTACTGAGTGCACAGCTACTACATCAGTGCTTTTTGTTTTTAAATTTATGTCTGCATTTTTCGTGTTCTTGTTCTCGGTGTTTGTGTTTCGTTTCGTATCTGTTTTTCGTATTGGTATCTGTATTGCACTGTCACTTTCTGATGTTATCGCTTCCGACGTCTTCACTAACCATTTTGTATATTCATATTTCAGCACAGGCGTACCGTTTACTTACTTACTTACTTAGTCGTTCCCCTTCTACCGTGAGGTGTAGAGATTTGGAAGAGAGAGCGCCAGACTATCCTATCGGCTGTCTTTCTCCTGGCCTGGTTCCATTCTAGTCCTCGGTCCTTCAAAGATTGTCTAATGTTGTCCTCCCAGCGGACTCTCGGTCGTCCTGGGGGTCTGGATCCCTGGCTCTTTGTTTCCCATGCTTGTCGTGGTAGCCGATCTTCTCCCATTCTGCAGACATGGCCACACCATCTTAGTTAGTACTGTTCTACTTGGGCCTGCAGGGGGTAGGATTTTAGGCCTTGACGTATCGTCTGGTTGCGGACCATGTCTCTTCTTGTTACTTCAACCACCTTCCTCAGATACCTCATTTCTGAGGTTTGGATCTGGCTTTTGTGGGTTGTAGTCATTGCCCATGACTCGCATTCATATGTCAAGACTGGGACATACAGCCATCTTCGTTTTCTTACCTGTCACGTAGGTTTTATATTCATTTAATTTCCTACATCTTTTTCCTATTCTTTCACATAAATTCTCTCTTTTATTATCTCTGTATTTTTTTTCCTGTATATTTTTTTCATCCATTCGTTTTGCGTATATTATTTTCATATAATTCGCAAACTTTACCTGTTTTCCTTTCTCTTAAACTGAGAATCGCGCTAGGACGATATTACGTAGATGTCAGGGCGTCAGAAGGCGTGATAAGTCGGTTCGCTGAACACAGGACGTAGCAAATCGTCTACATTCTCACCGAGCGCGCGAGCTTCTTCTCGGCATTAGTCCCGGTGAGGTGTGATACTTTACATCTGCACCGGGCAGTATCCAGACATTTGGCTGGAAAATCCCAAACTGACACGGCGCTCACTTGGGCAATGGAGTCAGGCTGTCTGGGATTTGAAACTGACACGCGTACATCGTGGTCAGTAGGTGACAGTTACGACACGCGTTAAGCGGACGTAAATGTTGGGAGTAGGGGAGATAATTTCGCTTGGCGAAATAAGTTTGGGCCCTTTGTCTGATTTTAAGATATTGGCCAAGTTTGAAACTTTAATTTCATTCTCGCTCATAGACTCCACAGTAGATAGGTCGCTCGAAAAACAGAATAGCTGTTAGCGAAGATCTCAGTTTGTTTCGGCAATTTGTCGAACTTCTAGACTTCCAGAAATATTTTCAGCATTTTTATTCTTAAGTTGTGCGACTACCTGTAATTCTGTGGTTGAGGTAATTAATATGATAGATATATAGATTTTGTGAGTGTTAAAGTGTTAAATCGCTTAATTCATTTAAATCTAATTTCTTTAGCGCAGAAGAGAAATAAAGTGGTAGGCTATTATATTTTCTAGGGAAGCATTCAGTGGAAAGCAGACTAAAAAATTTAATTTCTAGCTTATAACGGCAATTGTAGCTATTTATGAATTTAATTTAACTGCTAATACTCAGTCGAGTGTATTTTTCTAAACTAACGTATAAACTCTAGAATCCAGCCTCATGAATGATGACGGGATACGCACGTGTTCCTAATTTATGAGGAATGCTGATTTTTAAATATAACTTACGTCACGGGAAGTTTAAATGATAAGCAAAGCTCTCTGCTTGCAAGTTTAAATGTAAGTTTTAACCAGTTCAGATTCTGTGTATTATATTATATGTGTTATTTTTCCTCCACACAGTGAAAGTTTTGGGGTGACCCTAACTTTACCAGCACCTAGTAGTAGTTTCCATACTTGTGAAGAAATAGACAGTCCTTATTTTGAACCACGTGGGTTTTCTCAAGTAACACTGATCTGACGGTGCAAGTTAGACAGAAATACTAATATCCCTATAACGGGTTTTCAAAGACTGTAATGATAAATACTGGACCTTGGAGCCAGCACTTAATTTCTTCTAGAAACTCTATATAATTTGCTGCCTGGCGGCGTGAATATTAACAATCATTTCCCGACTAGATTATATCTTGTGGACAAATCTGTGGTGTGACTAAAGTGAATCCTATACTGAGGAAGGCACCGACCTGACATTCATCATTTTTTTAGAAACCTACGCTATTGACACTGTGCTCTGCTAACTCCCGCGCCTGGAATAATTGTTAGGTGACTTAATCAGACATTTGAACAAATTTGCATACCCAAGTAGTCGTTCCCGGAGACTCCAAGTTAGATAAGTCTTTTGGAACTGGGGACTTCTTGGCAGTAGACTGCATTTTTTGAGTCTGTGTGAAAATCTAAAATCAATGTGTTCCAAGAGGCAGCAAGCAAAGTCGTGAGTACTAGTGTGAGAAGCCATGGCGGAATGAATGAGTGTACGCTGGTTTGAGTGATATTTTTCACTATTATATCTTTGACACCCTGTTGCTGTCCTATTTGTTTTTTTCAATCTGCATAATTTGTTGCTAAGGCTAGAGTTCTTGTGTTTTTGTCTTAGGTTAAATCAGATTTTTTTCAAACTCTGTGTATATAATTACGAGATAAAACAAAGAAAAACTCTTAGACTCAAACCCTATGTATCTGTGACTCGGGCGCCAAAATCTGTTCTCTTAACGGGGCCGGGCTAAACCTAGAGTTAACACTATAACGGGGCTATCATCCTTGCAACATTCCTTGATTTTTTATGACTATGTGTATATGTATTTTCCTTGATGTACTTTCTTTGATGTTGTGAGCCGATTTTTTCCTGATATTAAAATCGCTCTTGAACTAAACAATCGTGTTTGGTCAGCTCGTTCTAGATAATATATATCATTGTTATAGTTTTCCCACGTCTGTGTGTTTACCTGTCGTCACGTGTATGTGCGTGCCTGTGAGTGATAGAAATATACGTAATATGTATATTGGTGTAGTCTGTCTGACGCTGTAACAACTGTTGTAGAAGATAGGTGAGAGAGAGAAGAATTCTTTTCGCTTTCAGAGACAGCCACTATATCAAATCTATCATCTCACGTGTGTGGAAATTCTATTACCTTTCACTAACTCTCACTGAGTCTATCACCTATTCAAACCTATTCAGAAGGGACCAAACCTAGTCTTAATTCTCCTATCGGAAATCTACGACAAATGGGTTCTCGTCCGACGGATTTTTGAACTTAGAATAGGAAGACGAGTACGACAAACGTGGACTCGTCTATCTGGATTTTGTATTTTAGATTCTTTATTCTGTAATAGAGTAAGAGTGTGATGTCTTGTGAGTTTTGTATCTTTTTTAAAATAATTACCCCCTAGACTAGCGATCTGTTTACGGGCGTGCTGACCACACAAACTAATAAGTTTTTTTTCCACAGCATCTTTGAATAATATACATTTTGGTTACAGGTTGATTTTGTCGGGATATATGTTAACTGCTGATTGTAATACTAAATGCTGGTAAAGTGGTGAGTGTATAACATTCACTGGGTACTGAGGCAGAACGGCGTTTGAACTAAGTTAAGGAGTGTGTTTCGGACTTTTTGTCCAGATTAATTCCCTCCCTTACCCGATCTGACTTCAGGGGCGAACTTATAGTGGATTTTTAAAAAATTAAGGGATTATTTTTCTCTTTAATTTTTGCAATATTCTTTTGCTTTTCCACTGTAGCAACTTATTTTTCAGTTGTAATCTTAACTACCATTTATTTGGCGTAGTCGTGTTTTGCATTGAGTGCTTTATTGCGGATAATAGCAGCGATAGTTAGATTTTATTTTGGAGGAGGTATCCCAGGGTTAAATATATCATCTTTTGATTTTTTGGTAATTTTTTTCTCGTAAGTGGTAGGAACCAGGTTATTCTTTTTCCTATTTTCTATCTCCACGTGTCTCAGTCACTGACATAATATGGCCGAGAGGGCAAAGCTTAGACAACTCCTCAGGGACGAAGCGAGAGAGGAGGGACTGGAAGGAGAGGAAGCGAAAGCTTTTGTCAGGGACGAACTTGAGAGATATGACGCGGAGAGAAAAGCAGCTGAAGCTAAAGAGGAAAAAGAAGAACTAAGGAGGAAAGAAGAAGCAGCCGAAGCACTGCAGCAGAAGAAGATGGACGAGGAAATGGAAATTCGCAGGATGCAGCATGAGGAAAGAGAGAAGGAGAAGGAGAGACAGCATGAGGAAAGAGAAAATGAGCAACGACGACAGCATGAGCTGGCGCTTAAGACTCTAGAGTTCCAAAGCCGTGGTGCTGCCTCTACCTCCAGCAATGGAGAGTCTTCTCCTCATTCTTCCTTAACTGACCCTGCTAACACTCAATCTCTTCAACTAAATGCTATGTCTTTCACTCTTGAATCTTTTCCTTGTCCAAATGAGAAGATTGACACATGGTTAGAAAAATTTGAGAAAATTGCAACTCTGTACGGGTTAGAGAGGTCGCGTTGGAATATGAAACTTTCCCAGGCCCTAAAAGGTTCTGCTTATGATGTTTATTCTAAGCTGGAAAGTAGCCAACAAGACGACTACGATGTGTTGAAGAAAGCGTTACTGGAGCGCTTTGAAATGAACGCTCGCAAGTTTTTGCAACTGTTTCGCAACAGCCGGAAAGAGAATTCTGAAACTTTTCACCAGTTCTCATCTCGTCTTAAGGGATATCTAACAAAGTGCCTTGAGCTTTCGCAGCTCCCCTCTACCTATGAAGGTCTTGAGGAACTTGTTCTAACTGAACAAATAAAGAACACTTTGTCTGCTGATACCCGGAGATTTCTCGCTGAGCAGGGGGCAGAAAAACTTGAAGACATTTTGGAAAAGTCTGAGCGTTATCACAATGCGCTGGCTGAACTACCGGCCACAAAGCGGAAACCGACAGAGGAGCATTTTCGAAAACATAACCTAGAGCAATCTTCTCAGGCTTCTAACCAAAACAACCACAGAGAAACTGGACCTCAAAACCCCCCTCCTGAAAAATCCAAGTTCTACAAGAACAAGTACCCCAACCACCCCAAACAGTCTGATCAACCCGACCGCCCTACATGGCAGCGTAGCCAGAAAGGACAAGGTGGCAAAGGGAGAACCCCTGAGCACGGGACATATGATCAGACCGAGCACACCGAGCCGAAACGCATCGGATGCTTATTGACAGTCTCGCAAGGCGGAATTATTGACAGTGATTCCCAACCTGTTGGGGATAGACCCTCAACGCGAGGTACTGTTACTTTGAACGGTTCTCAAACTTCTTGCTTATTTGACACGGGGCTTTCTTACGATTGCATTGTTGCCAGAAACCTGGTTAAACCCGGTCAAGAGACAGCAGAGACCGTCCAAACTTTGTGGAGTTCGTAAGAGTGATGCACCTACAGCGCTTCCCATCGCATTGGTGGAGATACACTCTGACTTTGTCAGAGGTGTGATCAAAGCGGCTGTTATGGATGATCCCATCTACCCAGTCATACTTGGCGGGAGATACGTGTGTATTGGGAAACCGGAAGAGCCGATTGTGGCAGCAGTAACTACAAGAGGGCAAACCAAGAAGGAACGGGAGCCTGCGCCAAATTTGTTACCTATGGAACTTAAAGAAGCGCAATACAAGGACCCTACTTTGGCACCCTGCTTTAGGAAACTGCCCATGGCTAAGGAACCCAAACAGCACGGGGACATTTTTTCTGAGGATGGCGTACTTTATCGGAGAACGGGCAAGCCTGACCAAGGTTACAACCAGCTCCTAGTACCGAAACAGTACAGAAGCCAAATCCTAGAAATGGGGCACTCTCTTCCCTTTAGCGGACATATGGGACAGAACGCCACAAACCAACGTATAACCACTCATTATTGGTGGCCAGGAGTAAATACTGATATTATCAGATATGTCAAATCCTGTGCCCAGTGCCAACGTGTACCACCCAAGCAACGGACACCCCCAGTCCACATGGGTGAAATGCCAATAATGGGAACACCATTCGAACGGGTTGTGATCGACATTTTAGGGCCTTTCGAAAGGACTAAAAGAAGGAACAGGTTCATCCTGACCTTAGTCGATACATGCACTTTATGGGCAGAAGCTATCCCGCTAACATGCGCAGATGCCAAGCATGTCGCAGAAGCCCTCGTGCAGATTTTCACTCGGTTGGGATTCCCTCAGCAAGTGTTGACGGATAATGGATCTCCATACCGAAACCTGTTGATGGATGAGATCGTTAAGATCTTGAGGACCCAACACATCCACACTAAGCCATATACTCCGGCGGGAAATGGGCTCGTGGAACGTGCTAATGGAAACCTCACCATGATGCTAAGTAAGCTGGCACAAGTGAAACCTGAAGATTGGGATCTCTGTATTCCTGCAGCATTATTTGGCTACAGAGAATCTCCTCATACTTCCACAGGATTTCCGCCAGCTACACTCTTATTCGGCAGACCCATTAAGGGCCCGCTTGAAGCCTTACTTCAGTCTCTGACAGACGAGAAGGCTGATGAGACAGTTGTCTCAGCAAGTAAATATGTGTCGGTTTTAAAGGAACGGTTGAAACTAGGGTGGGACCTAGCAACGACTAACTTTAAGCGAGCTCGCACAAAGCACGCTAACCGATACAGGAAAGTCGCGGAAGAGAGAGAACTGGAAGCAGGAGAGAAAGTTTTGGTGTTGCTCCCTACCGAGAACAACCAACTGAAGATCGGATGGCAAGGGCCGTTTACCGTCCTGAAAAAGATTTCTAAGGCTAACTACCAGATCTCTATTGAAGGAAAGGAGAAGGTTTTCCATTTAAATCTCTTAAAGAGATACTTGGAAAAACCAGTGCCAACCTCCGACCATCTCCTGACGATCGCCAAAACTGACGAAGATGATGATAGTGGCAGGGATATTCCACCGCTATCACAGGAAATCTTTCAAAAATGTCAGAAGCGGCGACGCTCTTTCAAGCGCGCATATGAGACATTCCAGGGGAAGGAAACTTTGAGGAGTGGACTTGAGTAGGAATTGGACAGAGATGGAGGGGGAAGAGGAGAGGGAAGAAGACAGACACCCCGAAGCTACGGTTATAGGAAATTAAACTCCATAACGTAGACATGGAGTGCTTCCATATCTTAAAGGGGGGAGGCTCTGTCACGTAGGTTTTATATTCATTTAATTTCCTACATCTTTTTCCTATTCTTTCACATAAATTCTCTCTTTTATTATCTCTGTATTTTTTTTTCCTGTATATTTTTTTCATCCATTCGTTTTGCGTATATTATTTTCATATAATTCGCAAACTTTACCTGTTTTCCTTTCTCTTAAACTGAGAATCGCGCTAGGACGATATTACGTAGATGTCAGGGCGTCAGAAGGCGTGATAAGTCGGTTCGCTGAACACAGGACGTAGCAAATCGTCTACATTCTCACCGAGCGCGCGAGCTTCTTCTCGGCATTAGTCCCGGTGAGGTGTGATACTTTACATCTGCACCGGGCAGTATCCAGACATTTGGCTGGAAAATCCCAAACTGACACGGCGCTCACTTGGGCAATGGAGTCAGGCTGTCTGGGATTTGAAACTGACACGCGTACATCGTGGTCAGTAGGTGACAGTTACGACACGCGTTAAGCGGACGTAAATGTTGGGAGTAGGGGAGATAATTTCGCTTGGCGAAATAAGTTTGGGCCCTTTGTCTGATTTTAAGATATTGGCCAAGTTTGAAACTTTAATTTCATTCTCGCTCATAGACTCCACAGTAGATAGGTCGCTCGAAAAACAGAATAGCTGTTAGCGAAGATCTCAGTTTGTTTCGGCAATTTGTCGAACTTCTAGACTTCCAGAAATATTTTCAGCATTTTTATTCTTAAGTTGTGCGACTACCTGTAATTCTGTGGTTGAGGTAATTAATATGATAGATATATAGATTTTGTGAGTGTTAAAGTGTTAAATCGCTTAATTCATTTTAAATCTAATTTCTTTAGCGCAGAAGAGAAATAAAGTGGTAGGCTATTATATTTTCTAGGGAAGCATTCAGTGGAAAGCAGACTAATTTAATTTCTAGCTTATAACGGCAATTGTAGCTATTTATGAATTTAATTTAACTGCTAATACTCAGTCGAGTGTATTTTTCTAAACTAACGTATAAACTCTAGAATCCAGCCTCAGGAATGATGACGGGATACGCACGTGTTCCTAATTTATGAGGAATGCTGATTTTTAAATATAACTTACGTCACGGGAAGTTTAAATGATAAGCAAAGCTCTCTGCTTGCAAGTTTAAATGTAAGTTTTAACCAGTTCAGATTCTGTGTATTATATTATATGTGTTATTTTTCCTCCACACAGTGAAAGTTTTGGGGTGACCCTAACTTTACCAGCACCTAGTAGTAGTTTCCATACTTGTGAAGAAATAGACAGTCCTTATTTTGAACCACGTGGGTTTTCTCAAGTAACACTGATCTGACGGTGCAAGTTAGACAGAAATACTAATATCCCTATAACGGGTTTTCAAAGACTGTAATGATAAATACTGGACCTTGGAGCCAGCACTTAATTTCTTCTAGAAACTCTATATAATTTGCTGCCTGGCGGCGTGAATATTAACAATCATTTCCCGACTAGATTATATCTTGTGGACAAATCTGTGGTGTGACTAAAGTGAATCCTATACTGAGGAAGGCACCGACCTGACATTCATCATTTTTTTTTAGAAACCTACGCTATTGACACTGTGCTCTGATAACTCCCGCGCCTGGAATAATTGTTAGGTGACTTAATCAGACATTTGAACAAATTTGCATATCCAAGTAGTCGTTCCCGGAGACTCCAAGTTAAATAAGTCTTTTGGAACTGGGGACTTCTTGGCAGTAGACTGCATTTTTTGAGTCTGTGTGAAAATCTAAAATCAATGTGTTCCAAGAGGCAGCAAGCAAAGTCGTGAGTACTAGTGTGAGAAGCCATGGCGGAATGAATGAGTGTACGCTGGTTTGAGTGATATTTTTCACTATTATATCTTTGACACCCTGTTGCTGTCCTATTTGTTTTTTTCAATCTGCATAATTTGTTGCTAAGGCTAGAGTTCTTGTGTTTTTGTCTTAGGTTAAATCAGATTTTTTTCAAACTCTGTGTATATAATTACGAGATAAAACAAAGAAAAACTCTTAGACTCAAACCCTATGTATCTGTGACTCGGGCGCCAAAATCTGTTCTCTTAACGGGGCCGGGCTAAACCTAGAGTTAACACTATAACGGGGCTATCATCCTTGCAACATTCCTTGATTTTTTTATGACTATGTGTATATGTATTTTCCCTGATGTACTTTCTTTGATGTTGTGAGCCGATTTTTTCCTGATATTAAAATCGCTCTTGAACTAAACAATCGTGTTTGGTCAGCTCGTTCTAGATAATATATATCAATTGTTATAGTTTTCCCACGTCTGTGTGTTTACCTGTCGTCACGTGTATGTGCGTGCCTGTGAGTGATAGAAATATACGTAATATGTATATTGGTGTAGTCTGTCTGACGCTGTAACAACTGTTGTAGAAGATAGGTGAGAGAGAGAAGAATTCTTTCCGCTTTCAGAGACAGCCACTATATCAAATCTATCATCTCACGTGTGTGGAAATTCTATTACCTTTCACTAACTCTCACTGAGTCTATCACCTATTCAAACCTATTCAGAAGGGACCAAACCTAGTCTTAATTCTCCTATCGGAAATCTACGACATTACCAACCTCTCTCTTGCTGAGGAATCCTCGATGTATGGCCTGAAAAAGTCTCCCAGCTGCTGCTTTTCGAGTGGCCAACTTTCTTCGATGCCTCCCTTTCGGTCTATAATAGCTCCGAGGTATTTAAACTGGTCGACCTGCTCCAGGACCTGTTCTCCCAGCTTAATCTGATGCCTTCTTTCTTCTCGTGATATCACCTTGGATTTTTGTTTTAGAGCTGCTTATGACCATCTCTCTCTTCTCCGGCTCTTCCTTCCAGACTTGCAGGTTGGATTGGAGATGTGCCTCTGATTTAGCAATCAGGGCAACATCATCAGCAAATGCCAGCTCTGAAATACAGACCTGTCTCATCTTCCAGTACCCCACTGAATACTTTCTTGTTCTCTCCTTACATGCCTTGATGACATCGTCCATGAGAAGTATGAACAGATAAGGTGACAGGATATCACCTTGTCTTACACCAGTGGTGGTCCTGAACTCTTCTGACTTATGGTTTGCTGTCCTCACATAATTTCTGCAAGACTTGTAGAAGCTCTGTATAGCATGAATCAGAGGTGCTGGAATGTTCTTTCTTGCCAAGCAGTCCCAAAGTTTGCTCCAGGGGACCCTGTCAAACGCCTTTTCCAGATCTATGAAACAAAGATGGATCTCACTATTATACTCAAGGGCCTTTTCACTCTGCTGTCTGAGTGTGAAGATTAGGTCTTGAGTACTTCGGTTTGCTCGGAATCCGCACTGGACCTCATCCAATTGTGGCTCGGCTAGGCGTCGGAGTCTCTGCTTTAGGATTCTAGAGTAGATTTTACCAGGGACACTGAGAAGGGATATGCCTCTGTGGTTTCCCATTGTCGATTTTTTAGAAAATTGGTGTTATGGTGGCAATCTCCCAATCCTTTGATGTGGTTTTGTTGCACCACGCTGACTGTAGGACCCTTAAGAGTAATAGGTCGCCTGATGCTCCCATGTACTTAACCATTTCTAGTGTTATACCATCATGCCCTGCTGCTTTGCCCATCTCGATTTTCTCCAGTGCTGCCTTCAGTTCTTCCATCTTTATGTCATCTTCACCATCATTGGTTTTCTCTTCTGTGCTAGTGGTTATCATTTCTGATGCTTCACCATGCTTACCATCCAGGAGTTATGAGAAATATTCTTTCCATCTTTCCATTACTTCCTTCGGGGCAGTAAGCAATTTGCCGTGCTTGTCCTTTATAAATTTGAGAGGGCATTGTTTTTCCTTCCTCGTGTTCTTTAGGGTCTTATAGAACAATTTCTGGTTTTCTTGCGCATCTTTTTCTAGCTTTTCTCCAAATTCTTCCCAGGACTTCTGTTTTGCTGCTAGCACCTTGTTCTTTGCTTCTGTTCTGA
Source organism: Oreohelix idahoensis (assembly GCA_024509875.1). Taxonomy (NCBI): domain Eukaryota; kingdom Metazoa; phylum Mollusca; class Gastropoda; order Stylommatophora; family Oreohelicidae; genus Oreohelix; species Oreohelix idahoensis. The sequence continues at coordinate 50,621 of JAMPIV010003556.1, forward strand.
GTATCACATATTCTCTATATTTCTCTATTTGTCCTGCTGTGTTTTTAGCTCCTAAGTATTGTTTCCATGCCATTTTCTTCTCTCTTATTTTCTCTTTGACTTCCTCTGTCCACCAAGGTGTCCTCTTTCTCTTGTTCCCAAGTCGGACTTCACCACATGCTTCTGCAGCAGCTGTCTTTATGATGTCCTTGAATTTAAGCCAGAGGGTTTCCAAGTCATCAGGTTGTTCTTCTGTGTTTCTTACCGCTGTAGCAATAAGCCCCTGATATCTGGTCTTAATTTCTGGCTCTCTCAGCTTGTAGGTCTTAATGCTCATTTCTCCCGTTTGTTTACTTGGTTTCTTGCGTGATGTTGGGCAGTTCCTAGGCTGAGCAACTCTTTCAGTTGTTCCAGTCATTACTGACCATAGGAGTGTGCATCCCAAAATAACTTTCGGTGACACGAGGTTGGGCAATTGTAGATCAAGCTGTTGCCCATGCAGCGAGACCCGGCCTGGACGTCAGAGGAACGACCTTAATTTGCCAATTATTAGGTGGTGATTAGTCCATACCACCAAATAACTGACTAATTAAGACCTTCAATATAAGTCTGCTATTAACAAGCCGGCCACTGTGTGCCTAAAATACATATACATCACAGCGTCGATTATCCGAACTCATTGGGACCAGGGTTGGTTCGGTTAATCAAATAGTTCCGATAATCAAACATACGTGAGAATACCCAGTTTATACGAAACAACGTGTAATTAGGCCTACAATTAAGGTCACAGGAGACTGTCCTGAGTCCACACAGTAACTGCTAAAGACAAAATTGTGTTGTTTAACTCCTGTAATGACAAGTTAAGACTATTTCTGTGTAATACTGTTTACATCTTCGAATAAATAAATAATCGAACAAGAATTTATTAAAGCGATAGGAGTAATACTTCAGCATAACTATTAATGCACTAAAGTAATACTTCAGCACAACAATTAGTGCAGATATCTCATTTCTGAGGTTTGGATCTGGCTTTTATGGGCAATAAAGTAATACTTCCGCACAACAATTAGTGCACTAAAGTAATACTTTAACATAACAATTAGTGCACTAAAGTAATACTTCAGCACAACGATTAGTGCACTAAAGTAATACTTTAACATAACAATTAGTGCACTAAAGCAATACTTTAGCACAACAATTAGTGCACTAAAGTAATACTTTAGCATAACAATTAGTGCACTAAAGTAATACTTCAGCATAAAAATTAGTACACTAAAGGAATACTTTGACATAAAAATTGGTGCACTACAGTAATACTTCATCATAACAATTGGTGCACTACAGTAATACTTCAGCATAACAATTAGTGCACTAAGAGAGGCGGTGGTTCGGTTAATTGACGGTTCGGATAATTGACGTGCGGATAAGCGACGTCCAATGATATATTAGAAGATGGCTTCAAACAGCTGATCGTCCGACTGGCTAAGCGGTTAGAGAGCTTTCCTACCGCGGCGAAACTGAGAACAACATTAGACAATCTCTGAAGGACCGAGGATGTGATGAATCAGTTGTGCACTTTTGTAACTTTCGTCCTCTCCGGCAGTATCACTTCTATTCTTCATTTTCCTCACCGATCATCCTATTATTTGACATATTTTATTCACCTACATTCTGCTCTAGCCGCTCGCAGACTTGTTTACGTTTCGCTCGGTGAATCGTCGTACGACAAGGTTAATTAGACAGGTCAGCGGATAATACGTTTATCACCTAAGATGTCTAGCCACCTTTGATGCAGACAGTAAACGTGAAAAGGAATAGCGACTTTGATGTAACTCATTTCCAGGGCCAGCAACAAACAGGCAAGTGACCACTTGAGTTCGCGGTCTGTCTGTCTGAGAAAGCCGTCTGGGGTGTGCGAGGACACAGGTGATAATTAGATAATCGTTTCCGCTGGTCCATCTTTGTATCAATATTACAGATAATCTGCTGATGGACACAATGTGGGCAGAAAGTAGCTAGACAGGAAATGAGTTCACAGATTTGTTTGTGAGTTTGCATAAAGATGCAATTGGAAGTATTACTGCTTTATTAGAAAGAGGTCACGCGTTGGAATTTTAAAATATGATATTTTAAAAGACGCGGGAGATATTATGATTTAGCACCCCGACCCATATAGTTCTAAAGAGCTTATCATTGGCTTAATTTGAGGGCCGGAATAGACGTTGACTTTCACTGGCAAATTCGTCGGAAGTACAATCTTGGATTTGAATTAGAAATGGAAATATAATATAGCGAAATCGGTGTCACAAATTAGACTGCATCGCAACGTCAAATTAGCAACTCCCGGGAGCCATGAGAGAAGGATCGGACAAAGGATTCCAAAATTATAAGTGACAGATCGAAGTATTTGGGCAACTTTGAAACTTAAAAGTAAACCTGCATTTTTTAAATACGAAGACTGGAAACTTAAAAGACCAGGACAGAGTATTTGGGCAACTTTGAAACTTACAAGTAAACCCGCATTTTTAAATACAAAGACTGGAGACCTAAGGAATCAGACCACCCATCATAAGAGGAATACTAAAATTTCCCAGACCAAGTGATTCGAAGCATCTAATAACGTGCTGTGTCCATTCTAACTGTGCCAGGAGATTGTTGTGGTGAAGTGGGATGTTATAAATATTTATAAGGGACTTAGTGTACTGACTGAGATCAGCTGTGAAGGTATATATATATCTAATAAGAGTAGTATATTATATATATAACCTTACTTGCTACCACATATCTATATATCTCAGTCAGAATTATTCTGGAATAGTGTGATGCTACGTTATGTGTCTAGGGTATGTGTATGGTGAAGTGTAAGTCACAACAACAGACAGATAAAAAGTAAATTCCCCTCTTAATGTTAATTTTATAAAGTTATTTCAAGATGAGGGGACATAATGTTGAGCTCAGCTGGCCAATTCGCTTATCTGGCGTGATGGCGGCAGGAAAGGACTCCTCTGCTCGAATTCTCCTCTGGGCTCAGGAGACACCTCACTGATAGCTAAAAGACCAAGGAGTATGCTGTCCGACTCTGGATTCAGCAAATCTCTGACCAGATGCTGCTCAGTACCATCAAGACCACTGTCCCTGAAATCAAGAAGGATGTACCTTCTACTTCATAACTAATTTATATTTTCTTTTTACACTGATCACAATACATCACAAACATTGCGTTCAGAGCGTTAGGCCAACAGTCAGCTTCATCTGAAATACTTTATTCCAGTATTACCCTTCTTAATGGTTACTACGCCTCTGCACTTCCAGCATTATTTCTTTCTAGTCAATCATCCAGGTGTCAGTGTACTGTTTGGCCATTCCATGCCGTTTTACTTCTCTCCGACACCCTCTGTTCAGGCTGGAGCATTTTAGGCTTTACCTCACGTTTGCCACTGAACTACACATATATATACAGGCATAAATCAACAATTCACTATTGAGCCAAATATAAGCTGGCTTCAACGCACTGATGCTTTATCATATGTATTTAAACAAGTGGTTTCGAACTAACGCTCCCAAGTGTGTATATCAGCGAGACTGGCCAATGAGCCACGTTTCGACAAGTGTTTGAAAAAATGTTATCTTTTCCCGTCTCCCCTAACAACCAAGATAGTATTTATAGCCCGACCAATCGTGGTTAGGCTTTCATTTGTTGCGCTCCAATCAATTTGGAGTTTACATGGTAGGCTATTTCTGTAACGTAAATTTTTTTTCAAACACGTTAAAAAAAAATCTTATGAGCAGAAATGATTTTATGCTGTCAGGCACCCCCAATATTTTATTTTGGGTATAATTTATTAATTCCTGGACTATTTGCGTAACGTTTTACATATTATTTGTCAGCAAGCCCTAAGGAACCCAAAAATACAAATTTAAAGGAGCTACGTGGCTGCGTTCAAAATATGCAATTTCTTCTACCTCCTGTTTCGAAGATGTGCTGTCTGGGTACTGTTATGTTTTCAAACGTAAACCCATCTAATGTTATCTTTTCTAATAAGAGTTTTTTATGATTTATAAACCTAACTCTGGGAAAGGGTAGTGTATTTTATCACTGTCCGTCTGAAAAAAAAGTTAGTGCTTGTAGACTTACACGCGTGATGGCAGCATTTGTATATCGCGCGTCGCGTGTTGCATGAGTTCCTGATTTTCAGCCCTCCCCTCTCGCTATCCTTTTGTCCATCTGTTCGTTCGTTTTGGTAACGTCATATAATTAATGTTAGGATTAATTTAGGTCATTACGCAGTACGTCTCAATGTTTTTCCAAGAAATACAGCACACGTTTCATTGAAGAAAGCGGGTAATAATACAGTAAGCTTTTATATCAACGTGAAAGCGTTACAATTTGCAGACGAAGCAGAAAACAAGGGGGATTTCGAGTACATTCCTTGTGACAGCACTGTCATTTTACCATTGCTCTTCTCTTTATTAATTTTATTTGTTAGGCTTCATATTTACCTAATAATTTATATATGTGGATTAGAATATTTCATGACACCTCCCCTCTTAAAACAGACATTATATGTCAGTCCTTTATTCTATATACACATAGAGAAATTTATTATTATTTCTGGGGTTTACGGTGATTCTCATCACACGGATGGCGGCTTAAAAAATCCGCTCCCAGATTGGTTTTTTCCAGATATATATTCAATGCTAAAATTATATGGAGCCAGAAGCAAAGACCATCGGAGTAACCTAGAGTTCTCATGCTTAGCCTGTGCTAAAAACGATAAAGGTTTGTGGTCAGTTTGCAACTTAAATGCCTTCCCATATAGATAAATATTGAATTTCTTTATTGCCCATATTACTGCAAGACATTCTTTTTCGCTAGTTGAGTAGTTGATTTCAGCTTTATTCAACTTTCTGCTAGCATATGCCACTGGGCTTAATTCCCCATCCAATGCATCTGATTTCTGTAGTAAAGTTGCACCTAACCCAATATTACTTGCATCCGTCCTTACTATGAATTCTTGACTTAAGTCAGGTAATTTCAAAATGGGTTTACTTGTGAGCTTTTCCTTCAATTCTTGGTAAGTCATTTCACATTGTGGTGTCCATGTAATGCGATCTGGAAGTCCTTTACGTGTCAATTCCGTTAAAGGTGCACATATGGAATTAAAGTTTTTGATATACTTCTGGTAGAAACCACATAATGAGACAAAGGATCTCACGTCCTTCTTGGTTTGTGGTCTCGGGGCTTTCTGTAGTTTTTCTAAATTCTTTGGGTCAGGGGTCATGTTTCCCTGATAAACTGTGTGTCCCAAAAATTCCAATTCTTTACATCCAACGCAACATTTGGTTGGTCGGGCTGTTAAATTTGCCTCCCTAAGTCGATCAAACAGCATGTTCAGAGAGTCAATGTGTTCCTCAAATGTTTCTGTTGCTATAAGGATATCATCCATAAAATTTGTTATACAGGGATTATTCAGAGGATCCAATAATTTTCTCATCATTCTAGAGAAGACACTAGGCGCATTCTTCAATCCAAATGGCAATCTATTAAACTCATAGTGTCCTTCTGAGGTACTAAAAGCTAGGTATGGTCTAACCTCAGGCTTTACTGGAATCTGATAGTATCCTTTACTCAGATCCACTTTTGAGAAATATTTAGCTTTATTTAGTCTGGCAAACAGCTGATTTGTATCCGGCAATGGATCCACCTGTCCTTCTGTAATAGCATTCAGTCTCCTGTAATCTATACAGAGTCTATGTTCTCCAGAGGGCTTCCTTAAGAGTACAACACCGGAACTATACGAAGACTCACTGTGCGAAATAATTCCTTCCTTCAATAGATAGTCTATCTCTTCCTTCAAAGCTTTTTCCTTAGCAAACGGAATCGAATATGGTTTCATACAGACAGGTGTGGAGTCTATGAGTTTCATATCATATTCCAATAGGTTTGTATGCCCTGGTCGGTCTGTTAACACCTCTGCATGATTATTTAGAACCTGTTGCACTCTCTCTTTCTGAGTTTTCGTTAAATGTGTACTGATTTTCACCTGTGCTGCTGTCTCACAGGGGTGTAATGGATATTCAAATGATGAAAGTGGTTCCTTTTTCATCTCCATGGCGATGGACAAGGTCAACAAGTGTGTCTCTTCCTGATGTTCTCTTTCCAAATATTTCTTCAGGAGATTCACATGATAGATTTTTTCTTTCCCCTTCTTATCTATCTTATAATTTGTTTCTAGACACCTTCTCTAGAACTGTATATGGACCCTGCCATCCAATTTGTAACTTATTCTGACTCCCGGGCAAAAAAAGAAGCAGTACTTCTCTCCCACAGCCAAATTTCTGTCTTTCGCCTTCCTGTTATAATAGGCAGCATGTTTCTTCCTGGCTTGTTTCAAATTTTCATTGGCAAGTTTCCAGCCAGTTTTTTCAACCGAGTGGTCAGCTCATTCACATATTGGTATGAAGATGTAATGTTTTCCTCTGCCTTTTCATCAGTCCACGTTCTTAACAAAGCTTCAAGTGGACCTTTTATTGGCCTTCCAAACAATAATGTTGCCGGGGCCATACCGGTTGAACTATGGGGTACCTCCCGATAAGCAAAGAGGGCGGCGTGCAGGTACTGGTCCCATGTATCTGGTTTTTCGTGTGCCAACTTTCTCAGGATCGACATCAATGTGCCGTTAAATCTTTCCACTTGGCCGTTCCCTTGGGGATGATACACACTACAATGGAAGTGTTTGGCCTGGAAGATCCTGAAAACTTCTTCAGTTAGTTTCCCCTTGAACTGAGAGCCATTATCAGTCAAGATTTGATTGGGAAAGCCTAACCTTGTGAAAATTGTGAGCAATGCCTCTGCCACCATTTTAGAATCAATCGATGACAGGGCTACTGCCTCTCCCCACATAGAACAAGTGTCCACCAGAGTCAGAATGTAGCTGTTCCTTCTCTTGGTTCGGGTGAGAGGTCCCACAAGATCCACGGCAACTCTCTCAAAGGGTGTTCCCACTATGGGCATTTCCCCCAGAGTTGCTGGTGCAGTCCAATGTTTAGGTGCTACTCGTTGGCACTCTGGACAGGATTTTACATATCGTTTGATATCTTCAGTTATTCCTGGCCAGAAATAGTGACAAGCTATTCGCTGTCCTGTTGCGCTGATTCCCATATGACCACTGAAGGGAATCGCATGCCCTAGTTCCAACACTTTAGTCCTATATGAAGTGGGAAGGACCAGCTGTCCGTGACCATTGGATTCAGATCCAGCCTTCCTATATATCAGTTTGTTCTTCAATAAAAAACTCTCCCTTGCCTGGAGGTGTATGAGATTTGGGCAACTTCTTGAAACATGGCTTGAGTGTTTTGTCCTCAGCCTGTGCCTTCCTCATCTCATCTGGGTGAGTATTTATTGGATTATCCTCCTCCTTCTTTGACTGTGATCTGGTCTGCACTGTTGCCAATATCACAGGTCTCTTGGGATTCCCCAAGAAGACATATCTACACCCCAATATTAGAGGGTAGATTGGCTCATTTATCACTGCTGCTTTTATGATTCCTTCCACATATCGCGTTTTCACTTTTATTCGGGCGACGGGAAGTGTCATGGTAGCTACATCCTTGGTTGCAGTTTGAATCTCCACTGTTTCTGTGGTGTATTGATCGGCCTGCACCAGGTGAGAACTCACAACGGAATCGTAATCTAAACCGGTATCATATAAACATCTTATAGTGACACCATTACAAATGACATCTTCACACACTGGGGGGTGGTATGGTTCCTGTAATTCTTCAGGTTTGCCCTTCTTTTCCTTTTTTTCCCCGATGTCATAGCAGCAAAATGAGGAGGTTTCCTTCTACAATGGTCAGTGTCATGATTGTTCATCTTACAATTTTTACACCACCTTTTTTCCTTGGTTGAAAGATTTTCTTTCATCATATTTCCTTTCATCGAATTGTGGGAATTTATTTTTATTTTCATACCGTGGCCTATCAAATTGGTGCTTACCTTTGTTTTGATCCCTAGGATCAAATTTATTAAAGTTCTGTGGTGCCCTAAAGTTATCCACCTGTTTCTTTTTATTACCTGTTACCTCTGCTTGAGCTGCTTGATACCTTCAGCAACATTTAGCAACTCACCCAGCCTCTCTGCACCTTGTTCCATGAGAAACTTTCTCAGGTCTGGAGCCATGGACTCTCTTAGTTGCTCTATAAGGACCATTTCCTTAAGATCTTGGGTTTTCCCCAGAGAAGTCCATTTCTCCAAGTATGTCTCTATTCGTGCAGAGAACTGGTGATAGGTTTCACCTGACAGTAGTTTAGCATTCCTAAATTTTTTCCTGTAAAACTCTGCATTCTTTTCATACCTTAACAAAAGAGCCTGCTTTAGCATGTCATAATTTTCCTGATCACCTCTGCTCATTTTTGCAAAAACTTCATAAGCTGCCCCACGAAGTCCCTGAGATAACTTTAAGCTCCACCTTTCTCTCTCTAACCCATACGTGGTAGCTAATAGTTCGTACCTATTTATATAGCTCTCTATATCATCGTCTTTCTCAACAAAATGATCTAAATGAAAATTCATAGCTGAGGATTGAGGCTCCTTGAGTAACCGTAGCATCAGAGGCAAAGGGACTGGCACCATTTTCAGGAGCATGGCCTTGAAACTCAAACTCCCTTAGTCGTAACTCATGTTCCCTTTGTAATCTTTTATCTTTTCTGCTTCCCTTTCTGCAGCTAATTTCCTCTCTTCCCTTTCTGCAGCTAATTTCTTCTCTTCCCTTTCTGCAGCTAATTTCTTCTCTTCTCTTTCTGCAGCTAATCTTCTCTTCTTCTCTTTCTGCTTCCAATTTTCTTAGCCTCTTTGTCAGCCTCAATCTGCAACCTCTTAGTCTCAGCCTCAGCTTGCAACCTCTTAGTTCAGCCTCAGCTTCAAATTGTAACTTCTTAATTTCCCTGTCAGCCTCTAACTTTCTTTCGGCTTCAAACCTTCTTTCTTCGCGTTCAATAAATTTGTCACATTCCGTCGTGACATAGGCAACCATAACTTGCCCATCTAATCCTAACTCTTTTGCAGTCTGAACCGCAGCAGATCGAAATTTGGCCAGGTCCGCCATTGTCTATTATGTAAATTTATACAATGTCTAACCAACAATTCAATCTCTAATGGACAACACAGGCACCGTGAGCTCAACCTTATTTAATTCCACCCAAGGATACCTTTTAATTCTTATATTCCCTGAAGTGAATTACCCCCAATATTTTTAATAGTTAAAGATTCAAAATCCCAAGAGCGAGACCCCAATATATGTGGTGAAGTGGGATGTTATAAATATTTATAGGGGACTTAGTGTACTGACTGAGATCAGCTGTGAAGGTATCTATATCTATTAAGAGTAGTGTATTATAGATAACCTTACTTGCTACCACATATATCTATATCTCAGACAGAATTATTCTGGAGTAGTGTGATGCTACGTTATGTGTCTAGGGTATGAGTATGGTGAAGTGTAAGTCACAACAACAGACAGATAAACAATTTAATTTAATCCACTACTCTTGACAACACTGTGACACTCACATACATATAACACTCTACAAGAATATCTTAAAAGAGTCACTGATAACTTTTCAAATAACAATATGTATTCATTACTGGCATGAATGAATATGTGTCCTGATTCAACTACAAGGGAACCAGGAATCACAATCAATTTAAATTACAAGTTATGTACAGAATGTATTTAATATGAATATTGTAGTGACATATATTATTACAAATGTTCTATGTGTGTCAGTTGTGTAGTAGTAAAATGAGGTAATACTGGGTTTGTTTTGTTCAAGCTCTGTTGGTATTTGTCATCATGACTTCAATAGTTTGTCTTTAGGGACTAGTATTGGAGATGTTCACAGTTCCTGATTTTAAGACAAGTAAATTCCCCTCTGAATAGTATTTTTATAAAGTTATTTCAAGATGAGGGGACATAATGTTGAGCTCAGCTGGCCAACTCTGCTTATCTTGAGTGATGGCGGCAGGAAAGGACTCCTCTGCTCGAATTCTCCTCTGGGCTCAGGAGACACCTCACTGATAGCTAAAAAGACCAAGGAGTATGCTGTCCGACTCTGGATTCAGCAAATCTCTGACCAGATGCTGCTCAGTACCATCAAGACCACTGTCCCTGAAATCAAGAAGGATGTACCTTCTACTTCATAACTAATTTATATTCTCTTTTACACTGATCACAATACAGCACAAACATTGCGTTCAGAGCGTTAGGCCAACAGTCAGCTTCATCTGAAATACTTTATTCCAGCATTACCCTTCTTAATGGTTACTACGCCTCTGCACTTCCAGCATTATTTCTTTCTAGTCAATCATCCAGGTGTCAGTGTACTGTTTGGCCATTCCATGCCGTTTTACTTCTCTCCGACACCCTCTGTTCAGGCTGGAGCATTTTAGGCTTTACCTCACGTTTGCCACTGAACTACACACATATATATACAGGCATAAATCAACAATTCACATTCAATTTTCATTAAAAGATATTAAATGGTTCAAGCTTACCACAATTCATACGAATAACACAGATACGTTGATTAGCAATGAATTCTGGCACAAACTGGCACAAATTTCCATCTGCTTATCTTCCAGGCTTTTATTGAGCCAAATATAAGCTGGCTTCAACGCACTGATGCTTTATCAAGTGTATTTTAAACAAGTGGTCTCGAACTAACGCTCCCAAGTGTGTATATCAGCGAGACTGGCCAATGAGCCACGTTTCGACAAGTGTTTGAAAAAATGTTATCTTTTCCCGTCTCCCCTAACAACCAAGATAGTATTTATAGCCCGACCAATCGTGGTTAGGCTTTCATTTGTTGCGCTCCAATCAATTTGGAGTTTACATGGTAGGCTATTTCTGTAACGTAAATTTTTTTTCAAACACGTTAAAAAAAAATCTTATGAGCAGAAATGATTTTATGCTGTCAGGCACCCCCAATATTTTATTTTGGGTATAATTTATTAATTCCTGGACTATTTGCGTAACGTTTTACATATTATTTGTCAGCAAGCCCTAAGGAACCCAAAAATACTAATTTAAAGGAGCTACGTGGCTGCGTTCAAAATATGCAATTTCTTCTACCTCCTGTTTCGAAGATGTGCTGTCTGGGTACTGTTATGTGTTCAAACGTAAACCCATCTATTGTTATCTTTTCTAATAAGAGTTTTTTATGATTTATAAACCTAACTCTGGGAAAGGGTAGTGTATTTTATCACTGTCCGTCTGAAAAAAAGTTAGTGCTTGTAGACTTACACGCGTGATGCCAGCATTTGTATATCGCGCGTCGCGTGTTGCATGCGTTCCTGATTTTCAGCCCTCCCCTCTCGCTATCCTTTTGTCCATCTGTTCGTTCGTTTTGGTAACGTAATATAATTAATGTTAGGATTAATTTAGGTCATTACGCAGTACGTCTCAATGTTTTTCTTAGAAATGCAGCACACGTTTCATTGAAGAAGGCGGGTAATAATACAGTAAGCTTTTATATCAACGTGAAAGCGTTACAATTTGCAGACGAAGCAGAAAACAAGTGGGATTTCGAGTACATTCCTTGTGCACTTAGACCAGCTAAGTTTATTAAGGAAACAGCAAAAGGACAATTGTTTTTATTAATCCTCAAACCAAGTCTCAGTGAAGATAATTTTATTTACACCTAAAATTCGCCATCATTCCATCGCTATTTTAACCTGTTAAGACTAATTGATTATTAAATTTGTTACATGCTATTTTAAAACAAAACAATCATAGTTCATTCAGTCATTATATGTATGAAAGCAAAAGTATGATCAAGACTCTTATATATATATATATATATATATATATATATATATATATATATATATATATATATATATATATATATATATATATATATATATATTTTTTTTTTTTTTTTTTTTTTTTTTTTTTTTTTTCTTTAACCAGCGGCACTTGGGCTTTCAGCCCTTCGGCCCAATGACATGTCATTGCGAGGCTGGGGAACCTGAGGACTTTCCTTCCAACCCGGTCAGGAGCTTTGCTCCTTCCCATCCACAGAGGGTTTATCACAGGAATCTTGTGCGAAGGTAGACATCTCTGAAGACCCAGATTAGATACTCTAGAGTGTTGGCCACTGGTGGACCAGTACTGCACAGCTAAGGGGAGACATCCGTGACAGAGGACTAGACTGGACCAGGCCAGTAGGAAGACAACCGATAGGATAGAATGGCGCTCTCTCTCTCTCTCTCTCTCTCTGGCAAACCTCTACACCCCACGGTAGAAGCGGAATGACTAAGTAAGTAAGTAAGCAACACTTGACTGGCTATTTCTGAAAATTGTGCGCACCCTAAAATAAAAGTACGGCACACTAGTTGCGAATCCTTGAGTTGGCGGTTAATTGGAGAAGAGGGAGGCAAAATTATTATCAGACCCGATTTGCTGACAGCTTCAGGGAAAAAACCTCTAGAGTGACAGAAATCTAGTAGCTGACAGCCGGTACTGAATGGAAGCTTGAACATGAGAACTGTACCGTCTGCCAGTAGCTGACAGCTAATTACAGGAACTGAATGATAATTTGAAACGGATAACAGGAAGTTCTAAGCGTTGAGTACTACGGGAAGAGAGAACTTAAGGGATCCTGAGAATTATGGAGCAAAGAAGCAACCAGCTACTGGAGACTTAACTAAGGACTAAGACATAAGATTTGACACAGAGACTATTACTGGCAGACGGATGAGACATCACAAGAATGAAGATGTGTGTGGAATTGTGTTTTGATCGAAAAAGAAATTCTTATCATATAATTACCCTTTCACAGCAAAGGCAGAAGTCACATATTATCATAACCAAACACCCAGGTACAATGAAAAAAATATTATTATTCCAGCCTTCTTTTTCCTGGTGTGTTAACGCACTTTGTTTTTTTTTTTAAAGTGCTTTCTCTGCGCGTGTTGCTCTCCTGCCTTTTCCCCTTTCTTTCCCTCTTCTTCTTCTTTAGTTCGCTTGAAATATATTGTCTATATCTGCAATGTTGTTTCTTGTATAAACTTCACTGTCTTTTGTAGTTCATACAGAGGTCCGTATAGTTTTGCTTCCAGTGTTGTTTCTCTGGGCCAGTGGGTTTGCCTCAATATATCATATTCGGGGCAATCTTGAAGTACGTGCTCCGCAGTCTGGGGTGCCTGTCCACATGTACACATGGCTGAATTGCCAATCTTGAATTTTGTATACATGTGGCTGCGGAGTCGGTTGTGTCCTGTTCTGAGGCGCAGAATGACAATTTATTCTGATCTGTTCATAGCTTGGTAGTCATCCTGTGTTGGTGTTGGTGGCTTTCTGATTGATTTGATCATCTTTTTCTTCTGATGGTACGTAACTGGTACATCCGGTTGCTCGTCTGCAGCACCTTCTTTAGCCAGTCGGTCCGCTCTCTCGGTTCCTGGTATTCCACAATGAGACGGTATCCACTGCATGGCGACCCTGCGCTGGTTGCACAGTTCAGAAAGCAGGGCTTGTATACCTGGCAATTTTCTGGACTGAAGTGCTTGGAGTGCTGATCTTGCATCTGTCAGGAATACCACAGGCTGTGGACCGAGATTGGTGTTCAACAGTTTCTCAGTTGCCACCTTGATTGCCTGGACTTCTGCATCATAGTTGTTACAGAATTTCCCAGTTTATACTCTGACCTTATCCCTAGTGTTGTTTGGGTATTCTATGTACACTCCTGCTCCTCCATTCTTTACTGCATTCTGTGCTGACCCATCCTTGTATGCTCGGACCCAGAGGTCCTGTAGGTATTCATCATCCAGAAAACTGAGAGTGACTGTCCTACGTTGCACGCTGTTCTGTTCATCCCTGTAGAATATTCCTTTCACTTTTGTCTGGATGTGTACTGGTAGTCCAGGCTCCTCTCTAAAAGGGGTTTGTTCTGGCACAGACTTTAGGGGGCTGTCAACTTCAGGCAGGTCTGTCTGAGGTTTGTCTACGAAATCGTTTGGCCTGGTGGATACAGCCGCTTCTTTTCAATCGCCCCATTGCTAGGTTTTGGAATCTGTCCTTCATTGGATGGCTCGGCATACAGAGGAACTTTCCTGCCTGTGTTAGCACTTTCGTGTCTGCGTTCTCTCAGTGCTTGTATCCTCCCCATTTTCTCCATCTCCACTACAGGCGTTGATTTCATTGCCCCCGTGATGACCCTAAGCTCTTTCCCTCTAAAGATAAAGGTAGTCCCCACAGCAGAAACTACGGCCGGGAAGTCAAATGTTAGAGACGTCTCTATATTAGGTCCAGCTTTGTCAGGTGGGGATGACCAACTCCCTTCCTGGCTACATTTTCCTTCCATAACTCAAGAGCAGAGTCACGAACCCTTTACAGCTGCGTAGACTGGAGCGTGACGCTGCCATGGTTCGAACCTGAAACCCGGTAACTTTTGCCGCGAGGGACCAACGCTCCAATCCGACGCTTCTTTCTCTCTAGAAGGCAATAACAGTGATACCTGTATATTAATATAACAAAACTTCTTGTCTTCAATACATTATTTGGTATGACTCATATCTCTTGTCCTCTTTCAGATAACCTACGCGCATTCCAGACAGCGGATAAATACGTATCTGATACCGGTAATTAGTATCATACAGCATACACACGATCTGTTATTTCTCTCTACCTTTCTCGTGTACGTCATGAAATTGGGAAAGCCGAGAGCTGAGGCTTGGGAAATTGTAGAAGATGTAGGGGCATGGAGGCAAGGGTAAGTAGCTCTTATGCAGTTGGCAGAGAAACGCAGACCAGATAACAGAAGAGAAAGATTATTAATGGCAACTCCAAAAATGTGAACCTCGTCCGCCCAGGTGATCACATCGCCTTGCTGCAAGAAAGAGACGTATTAAGGAACTCAACCAATTGACCACTCCCTTTCTTTTCTCTCCTAAGCTTCAACTCCCAGTTTTCTTTACACACGTATGCATCTCACAGGTCTTTCCTTTTTCTACTTCTTATAAATATGCTGTTCGCATACACAGCAAGACATCCGTGTGTTACCGGTGCCCGAAAGGGGAGCAAGGGAAAAACAACACTGTTCCCTACCAAGCATGTCGTAAAAGGCGATTAAGGATAGTTGGGCATGGAGCCGTTACGCTCATCCTGTTAAAAAAAAATGTTAAACAACAAAATCTGCAACAAACATGGACAGATCAAATGAGGAAAATAAAACTCAGCCAACCAAGACATGAAAAGGTCCTCTGGCAGGGAGACAAATGACGCAACACAGCCGAAAGGAATCCGTGTTAAAATGATGAGGAAACCGTGGAAAGAGTTTGAGCTGATGGCACGTGACAGGAGGACTTGGCATGTGTTTGCTGAATGCCTGTGCTCTTTGGAGGCTAAAGGATATAGATTGATTATACACGGTCCCAGAGATATGTACACATTTATACCTCCGTGAAGTAACATCATAAAGCGTCCTGGTAGACCACCCATTTCTCTTGGTTTCTCCCCTGACGACATAAATGAATCAGTTATAAATGCAAATATTTTCCAGCATACATGCAAATATTTTCCAATACAAATGCAAATATTTTCCGGTATAAATGCAAATACGTTCACGTCCTGTCACGTCCGAATTCATTTCAAGCGTACATAATTTATACATACAACCCTCATTCATCTGTCTGCCGCTACCACCACCCCCACGTACCACCTTCCTCATACGTCTGGAACGCGCCGAAGGCTTCCTCAATGCCCCTCTGCCTGTACTATTCCGTTTTTATGTCCAAATCGATTGAGAGCTCACCCATTCGCCTCTGCACGTCATCACGCGCAGCGTCAAGGGCAAATGCATGTCACAAAAATGCGTGCAGAACCCCGGTTAAGACTACCGGTAAGAACACGCCGTGTGCAAATGAATGCAATAATAGCGCACAAAAATTTGTGTGGCGCTTTTCAGCTCGCGATCATCACCAAAACAAACAATATTTACTCAGCAATACGGCGTCAAGGGACAACGCCGTGGCCCGATTCATCGCACGCGCCCTGGAGCCAGGATGTCTGAAGAGGAATTGAACCCGCTACTCGTCGTTCCTCATTTTTACATTGACGCGTTATTGAGTGTGCGCCGGTGTTTGTGGTGTTTTTGTGAATTCGAAGCAGGGCAAATGTCAAGAGCTTTTTACTCCACACGTATACGCTGCTATGACGAAGCAGGCAAATACAATTGTCCCAATTATATTAGTTGGAAAAAATATATATATTTATTTATTTATATATATGTAAGAAAACCGTGGAATGGGGGGGAAGATAAACATTTAGATAGATGAAAGAAAATCACACAGCACAGCGGGCCGTAGAAGGTGATAATCAAAGCGTCAGAAACTGATCCTGATGAAGAACTGTGTTGGACACATATACGCAAGTCGTTCGTAATTGATGAAGATTGCAAGGAGGAAAATAGAACAAAATGTACACACATAATAAGACCACGTTTTAGAAACCACGTTTTATTGTCGTTACCAAATGCAAACACAAATTTGTTAATGATATGGAGAATTAATTATTAACAATATCTGGACATCCTGTTAACAATATCTGGACATCATATTAACTATATCTGGACATTCTGTTAACAATATCTGGACATCCACTTTTCGTTCTATGCAATAGAGTGTATGGAACAGATATCTTCTGTTTTTCTGTGCATTTGTAACAATAAAAAGTGGTTCCTTAAACTTCCTTTTGCCTAAAGGTACTTTATGATTTTAAGTCATAACCGAATATTAGGTTTGCCGTAGATTACATTTATCTTAAAAAAAATTATATTTTGATAAGTTAATGTTAATGTTCATCAGAATCTACGTCATTGCACTCCGGGCAAACCCATAGGTGTTCAGTCTCCCTCAGCAAATGTCGAAGGGTATGAATGCTAATTGTTATTGTTGCGCACTGGTTGTATACACGCCGGATACGTCCTCTCATACGTCCATCCCTGCTGGTCTTACGTTTGATGCGAAATTCCAGCAGTCTTAGCCTTGATGATTCATCATTTGATAAGTTTAAACACCTAATGTAAAGCACACATGAAAGTGGGTTATTACTAAAGCTAAGCGTACAAGACTCGCTGATATATTTGAAGAAACACATTGCTTTAATAATAGTGCATAACCATTCACCACCGGACGCCCGACCCTGCAAATACAAAACACTAATCCATATTCGCAGTTCATTACTTCCCTCACTATAAAACTCTTACGTTAATGGCGATTTTCACCTTATTTTGTATTGTTTTCATTACTGTATAAAATCGGTTGAGTCGATGCAATTCAAAACTTGACTTATTGCAATGTACCAAGACAGGGGGCTGCGCGCAAGGTTACATCTCTCTGCGATGAGTGGAACATAATAACTGTCGGCGTCAAAAGGTTGGAAACAGCCAAACAATGGCCATGTCACGTTAATACTAAATGGTTTTTTTTTTAAAAAGGAATGAAATGATATAAAAGTACGCGACAATCTACCGTACTTTAAACTGGGAGGAGATTACTGAGATCAGGTTTCGGTGAATAATTGAACAGCAAATAGAACAGGAAGCCTGTTTCTTTACCTGTGTGTTATTTAGTGTGGCAAATGTCGCGAGAGTGAGAGAAACAGAACTGGGGACAGAATGGATACATAAAAACTGGTGATAAAAGATGAACATAGTTTTGCGTGCCCATAAGAATATTATATTGGATGCTTGTAAAATATCTTAACTTCAATAGATGACAGCAACAGAACTGAACGGCAAACGAAAATACTGTCGAAAAACGTGTATGTAAACCCACTTCTTAGTTAAATCACTATGTCGAGATACAAATATCCCTCAGCCAATCAACGAGCACCGTTCACCAGTCTCTGAGACAGAATAAAATTAGGCATAAGCCCTGTTTTTCTGTACTCGGTCACGGCCATCTTGTCTCCCAATATGGCGGAAAACAGAATAAAATCAGGCATAAGCCCTGTTTTTTCGGGACTCGTCTCGGTCACGGATTGTACGGCAGATGGTACGGAACCGCATATAGCCAATCAGCTTGCCACGCCGAGAACCTATCAAAAGCGTTCCTTTAACAGTAAAAGTTCCTGCATCTACCTATATATATGGGCGAGATTTTATTCAAAATCACGCACACACCAACACGAAGCCAGCTAGACGACCGACTGAAGAAGAGAAGCTGTCAGACTGATTTATTGCTCACCTGCATTGAACGGGAACTCTTGCTTCACTAAAGTCGACTGGCCTGTTTAAAATCTTAGAGGGTAAATTATACTTACTATAAACTTGTAGGAAAATAGGCCTACAGCAGATACATAATGTTTGTATTTTTTGTGTGTCATTTATACTACCTACACCTGTATATATTTATTATAAATTGTTTCACTATGAATGTATCAGGTTACTGATTGTATCTTGGGGAATTAGGTATAATGATTGTATTTCCTGATATGATTGATGAAGACGAAAACCAACCTGAAATATAACCAAAACAGTCCTTGTTAGGACTCAATCTATTGTCTCACATAACTTCAATCTATTGTCTCAGATAACTCCAACCTGAAATATAACCAAAACAGTCCTTGTTAGGACTCATATAACTTCAACCTATTGTCTCATATAACTTCAATCTATTGTCTCAGATAACTCCAACCTGAAATATAACCAAAACAGTCCTTCTTAGGACTCATTTAACTTCAATATATTGTCTCATATAAATCCAACCTGATATATATATATATATATATATATATATATATATATAGATATATATATATATATATATATATATATATATATATATATATATATATATATATATATATATATATATATATATCCAAACAGTCCTCGTCTCATATACTCCTATCATCAGAACACAACAATATTGTTAGGATATATGTTACCAGCCAGTATAGCACTTGTCAGAGAGGGCCTGGTATATTATTGGGGGAAGGACATGGTTGTATCACACCTAGGTGTACATATTATTGGATGTATTCATGTATTGAATTTATATTATTGGATGTATTCATGTATTGAATTTATATTATTGGATGTATTGAATTTATATTATTGGATGTATTCATGTATTAATGTGTCAGAAAGAATGTTTTGCAAGTAGACACCTGTCTTGTCTCGCTATTGCTAACTCATACTGAGCCATGTTGTCATTCATCCTACATGCAGACACCTGAGACACGCTCATCTCATATACAATAGAAATAGGTGGGCTTGAGGACAGAAATTAGCCCCGATTTTTACTTGTTACAGGTTTTATTTGTGTCCTCAAATCTGAGGTCGTATGTCCAGTCAATCCAGCTGCCTGGAACTTCGCAGGAGCACAGTGATTGCACAGGAGCTACATCTTTAGTCCCCCTCAGTCTTGGGTGGGCTAACGAAACGATCAACAGCGGGTGTTGTGTGCAAGAAATTAAAGACAGAACTGTTTCAAGAGATGAGTACACATTAGTACCATTTCTGTCAGCAATTGTGAGCATTAAACGGTCAAGGACGAAAAACTGAGTTAGCGTAGTAAGAGACTAGATTAACAGCATAGCTGATAAATTTTATATATTTAATTAACAGCACAGCTGATACTTACTTACTTAGTCGTTCCCCTTCTACCGTGAGGTGTAGAGGTTTGGAAGAGAGAGCGCCAGATCATTCTATCAGCTGTCTTCTTCCTGGCCTGGTTCCATTCTACAGCTGATACATTTACTATAATTGAGTAACAGCACAGCTGATATAATTTTTGTTCCTATAATTGGAAGACTTGTTATATATATATATATTTGTAAATCATATGTAAACTTACAAATCCATTGCATTCCATTTTTCAACATACACCCTTCAGCACAAGAGTATATACTAAATAAATAATAAGGAAATTGTATTTGAACGACTTGTCAATTTTATCATTGTTAAGTAAAATCTGTTTCCTTGTTTTAATATCACAGTTAGTTACACATCGGGGGTGGCATTTTATGACTGTCTCCTCTATACTAATTTTTCGAGATCAGATCATTCACAGCCGTAACTAATTTGTGATACCAGTAGTTCTCTCATACACTGGGACTTCACCATATTCTGCAGAAATTCTACTTCTGTATTGTCAGTACTATACTGATCCTAGAGCCAATAAAAACCTCACGCTACAAATACACAAAAAGCTACAAACATAGACAGAAATTAAAAACACGCAATAAAGTTTATCACGTGAACATTCTCCTGGTTTCGAATCATTGCCATCGGTAGTTTCAGCACAAGAAATTTTAACTGTACCCCAGTATCCGTTTATTAATATTACTTTAATAAATGACTAAATCCAATACCATAATTCCCGCCGTAAGTACTTCGGTAAGTACTTCGGTCGGTCGGTCGGTCAGTCACATTTTGCACACCGTCATTTGTGCACTTTGCCTATTTTCGAGAGAGTACATTAACTTTCAACTACAGCTAAGAGGGTGCAACTGTGGTTGAAAGTTAGACAATAATTGTATTATTTGCCCTTATATGTACTCTCGCGAAAATAGAAAAGTGTGACGGTGTGCATTAAATCAACAGACAATCAAGATACTCTTCTGTCTAGTTTCATTCGGGAAACGGATTTAACTCATCATTTTTCTTAAAAAATAACATTAAAATGTAAGTTTTCGGTAGAAGGGGAACGACTAAGCAAGTAAGTAAAATGTAAGTTTTTTTATTGTTTCTTCAAGACAAAATTTTAATTTAAAGTATTGCAGACTTATTATAATGAATCAAAATGATAAGATGGCTAAAAAGGAAGAGAAGATCGCGTCCTTCACAGTGAGTAAACAGTTTGATTATGAAAAGAAGCCAACAACTTGAACTGGAGACAGGAAGGTGCGGAGATGCAGATTAAATCAACAGACAATCAAGATACTCTTCTGTCCAGTTTCATTCAGGAAACGGATTTAACACAACATTTTTCTTAAAAATGTAAGTTTTTTTATTGTTTCTTCAAGGCAAAATTTTAATTTAAAGTATTGCAGACTTATTATTATGGATCAAAATGATAAGATGGCTAAAAGGAAGAGACGATCGCGTCATTCACAGCGAGCAAGCGAGACTATAGATGAAGCATCAATGTAATACGTGTAACAGAAACAACACACTATAATTAAAAACCTGCCAATTTTGGCGGGTTGTTGCTAGTATGTACATAATGTTGGTGGACTTTGTAACAAAAACTATCACTGCGGTGACATCAGGCGGCGAGAAAACAATGATTAGCGTAAGATCAGAACGCTTTTTTTTTAAACTTCATGATGAAAAATATCTTGTTCAACCCCTGAAAGTAAAAAGAAATAAACAACAAACAAACAAAAACAAAACAAGTGAGAGAAAAAAAACATTAAAAAACACCAAACAAAAACAAGAAATTGGGGGAGGGGAGAGTGGTGTAAAGGCCTGGGATTCCAAGTTTCAACTTTCCTCTGTCATAAGTGTCAGGAAATATGTTCGTTCTTTTTTCTGGTCTTCACTTCTCTCCGGCATTATTACTTTGTCATTCCTTGTACGTGCTAATTCTTCCAGTATTCGTTGTTTTCGCTTTCATCGGTCAAGGTTTTCTTATCACATCTCGCCACCCCTCTCTCGTGGCTATTTTCTCCTTTGTTATCGGCGACGCGTAGCGAAGGAACGAACTTGCCTCACTGACTTTTCGCTTATTGCCAGCTCCAGACGGAGTAAGAGTCTACACTGAGCAACATTCCTATTGTTAACCCAGACTTTTGTCTAGGAAGATACACAAAACCATGTTGTCGCAGGATACGGTGCTAGGTTGCTAACATGACGTGCCCAAATACACGACTGATCTCACTGGGACGGAGGAGGATAAAACCTTGGTAACGATTAAGATACGAACAGTGATGTAATACATCCGGCAGATGGACTTTACTGTGATAAACAATTATACAAAAAAATATCTTGGAGGAGATTAATGTTAGATCTGTGAAGTGATGAACTGTAAACACGATAAATACCCACGTGAGTGGCATGACGTTATCTTATGTTGTCATGCAGTAATGTTCGACATGAGAGGAGGGTATTGAGGGACAAGAACCCTACCAAAATCAGATATTTATTTGCAACTGGTTCGGTATTTGAGATGCTAAGATATACTACTCCTCATTGGACTTCTCAGGGTAGCAACCTGGGCGCGTAGGCGGACAATTTCGCTTTTATGCTACAACGTTGTAAGACTACTTCACTGACTTCCAATTTCGTCGAAAAGAAATTATAGACAGCCAGGAACGCGGAATAATAGGACCCAAATATAGGACAGGCCATAAGACTGGACGTACATTTTAAGATAAGAAGAGATTTGCCCCAAAAGACATCACTTTGCGCCTGAAGTTCTAGGATCCAACTTCAAGTGCTCTAAGTTAGACATCGTATTCACCTGAAAGAGACGGCATCTTAAATTAGTTGCCCGACAATGTTCGGACGTTTCTTGTGCAAAACGTCTGTGCTCGTCCGAAAACTCGGGGCAACTTGTAATGTATACATTTTATCATTTTGTATTGGCAGTACATGCAGAATTTGCTTGTGGATTTAAGTTGCATAGGAGGCTGGCAACCTCATCACTGCAGATAACTTGACACATGAACCACCACTACAAGAGCTGGTTACTGTTTCGTGCGGGTTTTCTTACAATAAACCAATAGCAGAAGTGGCTGACCTCGGGCTCCTTAGAGAGCAGGGAGTGGATGATGATATCATGGTGTGTATATTTATTATACAAGCAATTTAGTAAATTGTATGTGTGTAGTAAAATCTGCGAAATAATCGCTCATTTCAGTAAGATTTTAGTCCTATGATAATAAATAACCCAGCCCGATTGTGTCTGACTATGAGCATCTCACACGCCCGCATCGCGCTGAATTTTGTGCCATGGTAATGCTTAGAAACGATCCCGCCGTATAAACCTATTCGCTTTCCTTGTGACGTACAATTAACATTTTTAACATTTTGCCCGATCTGATAGAGACTGCGGCAAGACTTATAATTAACGATCTTCCAGAAATGTGCCGCCAAGTTACTGTCTGAATTAACGTAATACTTTAACTTTAACGCCTTTAATAGTAGTAATCCTTACATTTTTGGTAGTGTAACACGAGACAACAGTAATAATTAACGCCAATTCAACACCCGCCGCGCAAAACCCCGCTTCGCTTGACACGCTGTGGGATTGGCCCGATGATATATACACACAGACAGTTTAAATTATCGACGAGTAATGTATTTCTGACGTCACTCAAACAAGTTAATTATTTGAATAAAAATGCTAGAGAGAGATGAGAGGGGGAAGATGGCCGACTTGTGTAAAATTTATATTTGACGATGGACAGTGACAAAATTGAAAATCTAAACCATATTGAAACTGACCATAAAAATCATATGGTAGTATAGCTTAGAGTCCCCTGAGCAAAAATGTGTTTTTAAAAATATGGTAGTCCAAGTATTAGCCAAGTTATTGAGGAAATACTAAATGTCTAGTAACACTAAGACGGACAGACTGTGGTTCCTGCTTGTTTTTTTTATAACGTTAGTGGGGACGCCAGCTTAGAAAGAGGCATGGTAGTAATTCAAATTCTATTAGTTGGTACAGGAGTGAAAGGGGAGAGATAGGAAAAATGTAACTAAAAACGAAACATCTTTTTCTATTGGGCATAACTAACGCAGACTGACCAATCGACTACCAGACAAAGAATTTGTTTGGAATTTTTTTTTTTCAAAAACTACATTTGAATTCTGGTAGTCGCAAGTTTTCCATTGGCCAGTACTAATAGATATTAGCAAAAAGCTTTCAATGCTCATCGCCAGTTGACAAAAACTTTTTCTATCAAATACGCTGAGATCAGCTGTGTTAATTTATAAAATAAAGAATTAATTCGCAGTCTGGGCAGGGCAGAGAAAAACTGAGGCCATTCTTTGCAAGTCAGCGTTATTTGTTACTATTTCTTGAAATTGTGGTAAGAATGCTTTATGTATTAATATGTTTATTACAACTGCCAAAGTTAGATACTGCTACTGGGAAAAGTGAAGGACATGCCGGGAGCAGACATTGTTGAATCCTCACATTGAACTGTATCTAACTGTTGTATATTGTCATAATTTTGTTTTAATATTATTGTATTAGAATATGTTAGTAAGCCTCCGTGTTCCATGAACACTGTTCAACATGCCTGGAGCGTTTATAATTTCAAAAAAAAAGAAGAGCAAATCATACAAAAGGAAATGTCGTTATTCACGTTATTGTATTGAGGAAAACTATGTAAAAGTACAGTGTCGTATCTGCCATAGAGACCAGAGGTGTGGTCACAGCAAGGTGTGAGTCATATAAAATTAGGGGCGAGTGCACCTGTATGCACGCGAGGCTGACCCCATACCACCATATGTAAATAATAATAATAAAGTGTGATCAGATATAAAAAGGCCAGGTGTTACGGTATATGATATTAACGCCGTCTGCTAAAGGTTACCAGACGTGCAATTGTAAAGGTTAAGACATTTAATATATTGCGATAGATGTTTCAATTACTGAACGCTTCATACACGATCGATTATGACGTGTATAGCGTTGTTTAGGACACAGTCGGTAACTAAGAAACGCTACCCTTTTTACATTGACCGTCAAGCTGTTAAGACGCGTCTGACTCTCCTTCCAATGTTGGGCATGGTATTGCCATACAGATATATTTTATGCAAGTACGGACATGGGTCAGTCCATTGCTATTACGAAGATTTGAAATGATTAAAGGTCAGTACGAAAGTGAAAATTAAGGAAGGATGAATTACAGTCCATAGTATTTGATTTTGCCAGACTCATAGACTCACTGTCGGCCGTTGGAAACCCCAACCGCGCGTGCATACAGCTATGACAATCTGCATACAGTAATTTGATTATTGGACAAGGACTGATAGGATATCTACATATCTATGCCATATATTTTCAAGTTATAATATGTACCTTTGTGATCAACATGCATGAATCGTCTTGACGTATAAACTGTATTAAATATTTGTGGACTCAATGGAACCGACTTATCACGTCAATCGTATTCCAAGGTTCAATTATTGTTCAGAATCTTCCACCCCTGCATTCGCGTAATCTTACATAGAAGGCACGATACACGATCACTCAAGAATATCAAGAAGATAAAACAATGGCCAGACATTTATAACTGTTTTATTAATATCACATGGAACATTGTTCAGAGCTAACCAAACCACGCCTTGCAACACACCACTTGCAACAGTGGTCCACTTGCAACAGTGGTGCCCGGTGTCTGGGGACGAGAAAACAACCAAAAACAAAAAAAATTTTTTGAATGACTTTCGAAGGAAATATTTACGATCAGTTTTCGATCACATGATCCAGCTGAAGATGACGTGGAACTCAGTCTAATGCCTAACAACGCGACGTCACTGAAATTCGTGTAGGTGAAACTATCGGAGAAACTGAAGTCGTTCTTTTAAGCCTAACCAAGGGAAAAATAAGTCATTTGAAGCAGACACAAGAAATGGACTACAGGAGCAGGCAGTCAGGGGCATTAGCCTAGCTGTTGACGACCTATAGCACTGATCGAGGCAACGGGAAAGATAAGTCTAGCTGTTTAAATTGTCGTCATTGCAAAACCGTAATACTGAGTCCATTTTGCTTTGATCAGGCATGTCTATGTATTTTCATGTATATATGTTAAATTTGTTTTCCATCGTATGTATTTGTTGTTAATTCGTGGGAGGCAGGGAGGATGAACTGAAATTAAATTCTGCGGCTCTCACGATGCCTGAATTAATTTCGGTCGTTTCTTAGGGCAGTTAAACGATTGCACCTTTGGAAACCCCATTGAGGTTTGACATTGGACTTGTTGTCCAAATCTGCTATCGTTTGACGATTTTTCGTTAGCTGTACTGTCCCGTAGATAATTGGTGTATTTTATTCGTATTCAGTTAATAATTTTATTCAGTTCTGTACCATGTTCGTTACTATTTCGTCCATTCTCCTCTGACTATCATTTATTTTATGATTATTAAATTTTCGTCCGTTATGAGTCCTGTGACGTCATCATTTTTCGCAGTCATTTTTTTTTTTGTGTGTACCTTGAATATTCAGTTGACCTCCGGTCAGACCTTGACCCTTCATTTGGTCTGTGACATTTCCGCTTATTTTATTTAGTTCATAAATTCATTTTTAATTGTGAAAATGTCTTGTTTGCGTCTTGACATTGTTTGTACCCTTTAGTTGCATCATTGCTTGTCTGTCCTCATAATATATATTAATATTACATTAATAATATGATAATTATATGCAATAATACACTTGTAATTTAATTTAATTAATTTTTTCTAAAATTTAAGGTTAATATGGGACATTGCATAATTATGCAGTGATAGTCCAAGAAAGTAGCACTACAATTTATCATAGATGCCTAGGGCATAATAATATAATATATATATTGACAAAATAAACTAATCTTATATCTACCTTTGAGGTAATAGACCCATTGTATATTATTTAATATACTTTTCTTGTACTAAGAGAGTGACTTAGTACATTGAATAATATAATTACTAGGAATTATACCCAACATTATTGGATATTGAGATTAATTGTGTGATATAATTACCTTATATTTAACAGATATCATAACTATTTATGATATAGTATTATTTAGATACAATATTGTTACAAAATATTGTCTATTAGTTGAACTTAGACATTAAGTTCAGTACTATTGTGATTACTTATATTGAATATTTCTAAGTTGAGTAAGTATACTAATTACTCTGAAGCTACTATTGACTATTTTAATCAGTAATTATCAATAATTACTTACAGATAAAAGTCAAAATGCTTACTATAGACCATTTCGTTAAGATTGGTCGTGAATATGGTTATAAATCTCAAGAACTTCGTCAGTTTGCTGAATCAGAACTGGAAAAATATGAAAGAAAAGAAGAAGAGAAAAAAGCGGCATTAAAGAAAGAGGAAGAGGAACAAAGGGCAGCATTAAAGAAAGAGGAAGCAGAACTTGAGATGAAGCAAATTGCCAAGGAAAATAGGTTGAGAGAGATTGCTCAACATGAAAGAGAAGAGCAAAGAACAATCGCCAAACAGGAAGAAGAGAATAAATTGAAATGAGAGGAAATTATTTTACAACAAGAAATGGAATTGGCGCGTATTAAATTGGAGACAGCAAGATTACAAGCACAAAGTGCTGATGCAAACCAGAATAATAACGCACAAAATGGATCATCATCCAGCCAACCTAAACACTTCTACAACTTTAAATTACCCATTTTCAACTTGAACGTCGACGACCTTTCATCGTTCCTGGCACGTTTTGAACAGACTTGCAAATCTAACCATTTGCCTGAAGAGTCATGGGTACTCAAATTAAATGAATTCTTGGTTGGAGAACCATTGACAGCTTCTCAAAATGCTGACCCATCAATAGCTAATAACTACGGTGCTATTAAGTCCTTGCTTTTACGAAGGTTTCACCTGGACGAGGAACACTGTAGGTTGAAATTTAAGGGAATTTTACCTGAATCTCCAAGGGATTTTGCAGGATTCATTGCGAACATACGCAATACATTTAATAGATGGGTTGAACTGGCAGAAGTCAACAAATCATACGACAAATTAGTTGATTTACTACTGCGGGATAAGGTATTATCTTCAGTTAGCCAGCCATTTTTTGCATATTTGCAGGAGCGTAAACCAGGTACTATGGATGAGTTAGAAAAAATTTCTTTAAACTACTGTTCGGCACACCCGAATGCAACCATTTCTAACTCCTCATTAAGAGAACCTCTACCTGTGGCGTCTAATATGGCCTACAATCACAATAACAAACAAAGACATCACAGTGTAGACAGAAGCAGGTTCCAAAGAAATCACAATGTTAACTTTCAGAAGGGACATAATAATGATTTCAACAATAAAAATGAGTTCAACAGAGGTAGATCACGAGATAGAAATTATTCACCTCAAACAAACTACCACAATGGTCAACATAACACTCATTATAATCGATCACATACTCCCAATAATAATAGTAACTGGAATGGTAATAATCATGGCTCGAGACATCGAGATAATAGTTACTATAGAGGACGACGAGATAATTCTAACAATTATACTCGGAATCGATCTCATTCTCGGGGATCATCTCATTACAACCATAATACAGGGGCGGCAGTTACAAATAATACTACCCCTATAGCTCAGGTCCCACTCGACAATAATACAACACCGTCTTCTGCTGCATGTTTTGCTATTAATTATAATGTGGCAAATAGTTGCCAGCAATGCAATCTTATTTTTCAGAAGGCGAAAGAAACAGTGCTTAACTGCGGACATATTATACCACAGGTAGGTCTTGCAGTCAACGATGGAACAGGCCTATTAATTTTTAACAGGGGATTAGTTAATGGATCCGTCGTCTCAGTGTTGAGGGATTCGGGATCCACAACGATTGGTGTACGACAGTCGCTGGTACATCCCAGCTGTGCAACGGGGGAATATGTCCGTTGCATGACTTTTGGTGGAACAATAGAGTTTTACCCCACAGCTATTATTCATGTTAACACTCCTTTCTTCACAGGGAACGTAAAAGTATGTATGCTAAAAAAGCCTATAGCTGATTTGATGGTCGGTCGTATACACGGCAGTAAAGATTGTACTCCAGATGAGATTATAGAATGGGAGAAACATAACCTATGCACTGGAAACGCCGTGACGACTAGAGCGCAGACTCAACTCATGGAAAAAGTTGATGATAATAAAATGGATGCAGACAACCAAGAGGAATTTGTAGTCAATTCACCTATTGACAGGGAAACATTTGCAACCAAACAAAAAGAGGATAAATCTTTAAAAAAATTTTTTAAATTGGTTGATAAAGTTGACAATCTATCCTCAGGTAATAATAACAAAACAATGTTTTGTTATTAAAAATGACATATTGATTAGATGTTTTAATGACAAATCACAAATGAAACAACAAGTTATGGTCCCATATACTTTTAGACGGTACATTCTTCAACATGCACATGACTCACATTGTGCTGGACATATGGGATATACTCGAACACGATCTCGAGTACTGTCTTCATTCTTTTGGCCAGGGGTGTCAAGAGATATTTCGCAGTATGTACGTTCCTGTACTACATGCCAAGAAGTGAAAGCACGTGGAGCTTTTCACACGGCGCCTATTCAGGCTTGCGATATCTCAGTGAGACCTTTTGACAAAATGGCAATAGACATTATTGGTCCATTGCTACCATCGGCCAGAGGACATAGATTCGTCCTTACGTGCATTGATTTGTGCACACGATGGCCAGAAGCTATCCCATTAAAGACCACCACTACCACAGATGTAGCTGATGCACTACATCTCATCTTTTCTAGAATAGGGTTTCCTAGAAAACTTTTATCAGACCATGGGTCACAGTTTATATCTGACACCATGAAGGAAGTCATGAAAACTTGGGACATTGATAGGAATTTAAGTAGTAGTATTTATCATCCGATGAGTAATGGTGCGGTTGAAAGACTTAACCGTACACTTAAACAACTACTACATAAGGTTACTACTAAGCACCCTCATGACTGGGACAGAGCACTCCCAGCTGTTCTATTTGCTTATCGGGAGGTACCGCATGAACAAACTGGCTTCTCTCCCTTTGAATTAGTTTTTGGTGCTCCCCCAAGAGGTCCTATGGGACTAATAAAAGACTTATTAATTGACGACGAGATGACTCAGGACACTCAGTCATCTTACGAATATGTGATTAATCTTCGGAAGAACATTATTGAGTCTTGCCAGTTGGCAACAGCTTCTTCTGAGGCTGCAAAAGCTAAGGCTCGATCTCTACAAAATAAGTCTCGACGATTACGCCAATTATTCCCAGGCGACGAGGCTTATGTGTTACTTCCTCACAATAACAATAAATTATTGATATCTTGGAATGGTCCTTACAAAGTCATTGATAAAATTTCCGACGTTGATTACGTCTTAGATATCAAGGGACACAAAAAGATATTTCATATTAACATGCTCAAGCAATTTCATACACGTCCTGAACACTTACAGTCAATTTTTCATGAACTAGATGACAACACAGTATCCACTTGTCATTATACTAACTTATCTGTCATCCAGGAAGAAGAATCTTCTTTTCCTGAGGTACAGTTACCGTTACCTGTACCAGTAGTTCAACCTACTGAATCTTGGCGGGATGTAACCATCTCTTCAACGGTTACACCGCAACAGCGTCTACAGATTGCTAATCTATTACAATCTTATCCAGATGTGTTGACCGACGTCCCGGGTCGCACATCGGCTATCAGTCATGACATTACTCTCAATGATGATACACCTATTCGTGTACATCCCTATTCTGTTCCTTTACATTTCCTTGCTAAAACTACTAAGGAACTTGAACAGATGTTGTCTCTGGGAATCATTGAGACTAGTAATTCGCCATTCTCTTCTCCATTAGTGATTGTCCGGAAGAAGGACAATAACATTAGACTATGCGTTGATTATAGAAAATTAAATGCTAAGACTATAGTTGACAGCGAACCACATCCACTTATCGACGACTTACTGCCACGTCTATCTAACGCAACTATATTTAGTAAGATAGACTTAACTAAAGGTTATTGGCAGATACCACTGACCGAAAAGGCTAAGTACTACACCGCATTTTCCACGCCACAAGGTCTATACCAGTGGAACGTGATGCCTTTTGGGCTTGTTAATGCGCCAGCTACCTTCATTCGCCTGATGCGACAAATTTTATCAGGTAGACCAGACGTTATTACATATATTGACGACATATGCTTGTTTAGTTCGTCGTTTGAGGAACATGTTTCGGGACTTAGATATGTTTTCGATACTCTAAGGAATTATCATCTAACTGCTAAACCTACAAAGGTGCAAATCGCGTGTAATGAGATAACCTTTTTGGGACATATCATTGGATCGGGATATATCCGAACGTTACCTAGTACAGTCTCAAAAATTCTAAACATAGCAGTTCCTCAGACGAAGAAACAGGTCAGGAGTTTGTTAGGACTTGTTCAATATTACAGTAGATTCATACCTAACTTGTCATCCATCACGGCTGTATTGTCTTCATTGTTAAAAAAAGATATGCCGGTGAAGGTGACATGGACTGGTACATGCAATGAAACTTTCAACAAAATTATAAATTTGTTCTCACATGAACCAATTTTAAGACTTCCCGATGCTTCCAAAAGATTTTTCTTACGAACAGATGCTAGTAACTACGGCATTGGTGCATGCCTGCTCCAGAACCATGATGGCATTCTACACCCCACCTTATATATATCAAGAAAGCTGAAGCCGGCGGAAACGAAGTATTCAACAGTCGACAAGGAACTTTTGTCTGTGATCTGGGCAATAACGAAGCTGGAAAAATTCTTACTCGGTGCTCCCTTCACCATACAGACGGACCAACGTGCGGTCGCATCCTTGCGTCGATCCAACCACAAAAGCCAGAAACTTGCCAGATATTCAATCATCCTACAACCATTCGAGTTCTCCATTGAACATATTCCTGGCACTGAAAATTGTGTGGCAGATGCATTGTCACGTAATCCTATTGACGACGAATAATCAACATTGACACTCTTAAACTACATCAATCAGAACTACATTGGATTGAACGAAGTATCAACTATAAGGGAACTAACCTTGCCTTCAATTTAAACTTTATATACACTATATGCATCACAGAATTGAACTAAAAGACATATTGACATTCGAACTTCGTCTAATGTCCATACACGATATACGAATATCATTGAACAATCATGGAACAATATCTGACGACAAACCGAACTGATGTTCCTGTGTATACTTAATTCTTGGATGCTAGGATAAATGACATTTCTTTCCAACGTAAACGTTTGAACATTGTTGCCTAAAAGAATTCATCAGGATCAAGACTACGGATGGATCATCATATCCTATACTAATTAATTAGTTAACTTAACTTCTTAATTGAATTATTATCAATAAAATGAAATGTGAGAAAAAAAAAATGAAATGAAAGAACAAAAAAAAAAGAGAACGAAATACTAAAAGAAGAAATTATGAAAAGAGAAAATAAATCTCACACAAGTATTAGATTAATAATTTTTTTTTAATGTACCTATACGTTATTTAGTTAGTTAAATTAGATAGTTATTATTCACTAACACTTAACACACACAATTAAGTTAAAACTTATATTCGAATTTCTTTCTATTTCTTCTCACTTAGTTTGTCTTTTCTTCTCTCATAACATCGCATTACATTAGAACCTTAATAATTTAACTCTTAATTTAATTAATTAATTTAATTTTAATTAGTCAAATTAATTCCTATATGACATACTAATACGACAGACCTTACTTTAATTTAATTTTACCATTCACTATTAACATTGGACATTTATTTAGTTGATATAATGATATGTATAATATTGATATATAATGTGATTTATGATTAGATGACTATGACAAATAGTTAGTTGACACGACCGCAACACGGTTCTACTCAGAACATCGTCGGCCATATGTCACAATTGTGTTAAATTTTTTTTTTTTTTGAAAAATTGTTAAGTCGGATAGATATTGAAAAAAAATCTATCGATTTTTTTTTCCCCTGTGTACAGGGAATTGTTACGGTATATGATATTAACGCCGTCTGCTAAAGGTTACCAGACGTGCAATTGTAAAGGTTAAGACATTTAATATATTGCGATAGATGTTTCAATTACTGAACGCTTCATACACGATCGATTATGACGTGTATAGCGTTGTTTAGGACACAGTCGGTAACTAAGAAACGCTACCCTTTTTACATTGACCGTCAAGCTGTTAAGACGCGTCTGACTCTCCTTCCAATGTTGGGCATGGTATTGCCATACAGATATATTTTATGCAAGTACGGACATGGGTCAGTCCATTGCTATTACGAAGATTTGAAATGATTAAAGGTCAGTACGAAAGTGAAAATTAAGGAAGGATGAATTAC
This sequence comes from Oreohelix idahoensis, assembly GCA_024509875.1. Lineage (NCBI taxonomy): Eukaryota > Metazoa > Mollusca > Gastropoda > Stylommatophora > Oreohelicidae > Oreohelix > Oreohelix idahoensis. The sequence continues at coordinate 83,734 of JAMPIV010003556.1, forward strand.
AGTCCATAGTATTTGATTTTGCCAGACTCATAGACTCACTGTCGGCCGTTGGAAAACCCCAACCGCGCGTGCATACAGCTATGACAATCTGCATACAGTAATTTGATTATTGGACAAGGACTGATAGGATATCTACATATCTATGCCATATATTTTCAAGTTATAATATGTACCTTTGTGATCAACATGCATGAATCGTCTTGACGTATAAACTGTATTAAATATTTGTGGACTCAATGGAACCGACTTATCACGTCAATCGTATTCCAAGGTTCAATTATTGTTCAGAATCTTCCACCCCTGCATTCGCGTAATCTTACATAGAAGGCACGATACACGATCACTCAAGAATATCAAGAAGATAAAACAATGGCCAGACATTTATAACTGTTTTATTAATATCACATGGAACATTGTTCAGAGCTAACCAAACCACGCCTTGCAACACACCACTTGCAACAGTGGTCCACTTGCAACACCAGGGTGTCCTTTTATTGCAGAGGTTTTATTTCCTGTTACCAGCTGGTGACAGGAAACCTGACGAGTGAGTGTAACGCCAACAAGTCTCCGGTAAATCGTTTATGCTGTCAGCAGATAGCTGGAGGAGCTTGTGCGTGTTGAGATATATATATTTTCTGCAACGACATACTGAATTATCCTTCTACAAAGAATCCCAGGTGATGTGTTAGCATCTGGGTATATCGGACACTTCAATTATAATAAACTTTGGTATTTTAAATCATACCCAGGATGTTATGGGGCGTGATGAAACTACAGCCCCTCCTAACAAATGACACACACTATTAGATAATAAAGTTGTAAACTGTGAATACACCAACAGGAGAGATAGAGTGACTTTATACCTATTGGACAAAGTGTCCACACATTTTAGTTAATCCTTTTTTATGTAAACTATCTTTTCCTCATTTTCAAAGACCTGTCCAAAAGAGATGGCGGGACAGGCAGATTAAATTGTAAAAAGAAAATATTCTATTTTAAAGAAAAACCTTAACCACTGTTTTATTCAATTCCTTATAGTGAGTTAAAGTGTTTTGTGTTTATGTACCATCATTTTCATTTCTCCCCTAGACATTAGGTACATCATACACCAGACACTAGAGCCAAAATAGTGACCGTGTGAGATCTAGGGAGGTAGCGTTAGGTTCCCTGCAAATACATCATTATCATCTATTAGAGTCAGGGGCCTACATGTGCTTGACCTCACACGGTTAACACAGACACCGATTTCTTTCCTTTTAGGTATAACATCATAACCTCCCCAGCAAATTAAACTTGCTACAATGTGTGTGTATATATATGAGGGAAGGTCAAAAAGTAATGCCTCCTATTTTTTATGTATATAAATACTGCATCGGTGTGCAATTTGTAAATTTAGCAGGATTCCTCAAACACTCTTCTGCACTGTATAGCATTACCAACCTGTTTCAGTAACAGGTGGCACCACTGTAACAGTTTAAAAATGGCTGCCAAAGACGTTCGGTTAAAACAACGTTATGTCATAGAATTCCTCAATGCTGAAGGCGAGACCCCAATTCGCATCCACGAACGTTTGAAGAATGTTTATGGAGATTCAACAGTGGATGTTAGCACTGTCCGACGTTGGGTACATCGTTGTGACGAAGCTGAAGTAGAATCCAAGAAGCAGTCAATGGAATGGCATCACACAACAACGACGACAAGAAAGAAGTTCAAAAGTTCACCATCTGTAGGGAAAGTTATGGCCTCCGTGTTTTGGGATGAGAAGGGTGTGATTCTTCTGGACTTCTTGGAACAGGGAAACACGGTGAATGCAGACCGTTACATTGAAACTTTGAAGAAGCTTAGAGGTCGTCTTCGGCGACTTTACCCATTAAAAGATCAGAGAACTGCACTACTGTTGCACGATAATGCCACGCCACACACCGCTAAACGCACCATTGATGCGATTGCAGAATTTGGCTGGACATTATTACCACATCCCCCTTACAGTCCCGATCTTGCACCTTCTGACTTCAATTTGTTTGGACCACAGGACAGAAGATCTTCGCGGACATCACTTTGAGGACACCGAGACCCTTAAACGCGCCATACGCCAGTGGTTTAGGAAAAAGGACACACATTTTTACCATGCCCTTGTGCGAAGATGGACAAAAACTGTAACAAATAACGGAGACTACATTGAGAAATAAATTTTTGAAGTTCAGACTTGGGGCTACATTTCAATGTGAATTTTATGTTTTCTTGCCTATCGAATGAAATTAAAAATTACGAGGCATTACTTTTTGACCGTCCCTCATATATATATATATATATATATATATATATATATATATATATATATATATATATATATATATATATATATATATATATATATATATATATATACATACACATATGTTGCGGCCCGTTTTCTACTTCAGTGGTCGTTGTGGAAGGCTATTGTTTCTTATTGATTCATTAATTCTTGATCGTGCTATTGTTGGAATAATTACGCGAATGTGGGTCAATAACATTCTGTCTGTCACAAGGTTTGAACTCAGTATCATAATTGTTGAATTTTGTAAACTTCAATGAACGTGATAAGTCTCTTCTCGAGTCCACACAATTTTTAATATACATTTCAAACATTAGACAGTCCATGGAGGTTGATCATGAAAAAACATTATATATTAGAATTGAATCCTACATCGTAAATGCTATCCATGCATTACAGTCCTGGTCCAATAATATGCAATACTATAGTCAGAACGTCGTAACTATATGTACGCGCGGTTGGGACACCCAACGGCCGACAGTGAGATTAGACGTCTGACGATATAAACGAATATGGACTATAAATTCATCCTTCCTTGACTTTAGTTAATTTACTAACCTCGAAACATTCCTCTCTTCATAATAATATAGGACTGACCCATGTCCGTACTGCAATAACATATGTGCGGCAATATCATGCCTACTACTGGAAGGATTATAGGACACGTCTTCTTAGTTCGACGGTCATTCAAAAAAGGGTCCCGTCTCTTGGTCACGGTGCGTGACTACCAACGCTGAAACGTCACAGCGTTCAATAGGCTAATAATATTTTTTTACATTACATTAACGTTGTAACCCCTAAAATCGCATGCTGCTAACCTCTAGCAGACAATGCCAATTAAACTGCCGTAACAATTCCCTGTCCACCGGGGGGAAAAAATCTATTCGATAGATTTTTTTTTTTTTTTTTTTCAAAAACCTTTCTGAATGAATAATATCAAAAATTTAACAAAAATGCGGCATATGGCCTACGATGTTCTGTCTAGAACAATGTCGTGGTCATGTCGACTAACTAACAGTCATCTCATATATTAATTATCATCTTATACATAAATGTTATACATAAATTTTATATGAACTAAAAGAGAATGTCTAATGTTGATATCTAATTATTTAATTAATTTAAAATATGTCGCAATGAAATGTCACGTCAGACTAATCTAAAGAGTTAAAATTAAACTAATTAATTATACTGAGTGTGTAATAAGAATTAAGTTGTTGAAAATCTAATACAAGAAAAATGAAAGAAGATGTTAAAGAGAGAAATAAATAAATAAATGAGAAATAAAGTAGAGAAAGAAAATAATGTATAAATTTAACTTAGTTATGTGTGTTGTACATTAATTAAGTTTAGTGTTAAGTTGTTAATACCTATCTAAATTAACTAATTTAAATAATAATGTAGTATGTAATGTGTTAACATAATTATTAACTATATAATATAATAGTTACATACAATAATATTATCTAAGAATCATGTGAGTTTTTATTTTTTTCTTTCTTTCATTTTTTTCCAAATTTCATTTTTTTTTTCATATTTATCTCACATTTCATTTTAATTTCCATTATTTCAACGACTTAATTAAAATTAATTAACGTTGGATATGATGATCCATTCGTAGGCTTGATCCTTGTGAATTCCGATTAGAAAAAATGTTTAAGTGTTCCTATTCATAAGTATTGACGTTCTTGACAATAGTTCATGTCACATCCTGAATTACTTCGATAGCATTTCAATTATTTTCACTTGATTCACGAAATAGTTTCAAATAGTTTTATCATGAATGGACTACAAGCAAAGTCCTGGCGTAAATACGAACATAGTGTCACTTGATTTCATTCATTTCGTATATAACATGTCTTTAGTGAGCGGATACGTGTATTGTAGGCAATGGTTACTTTCTATGTCGAAAAGCAATGTATTTTGGGTAAGTATCTGCGACGTTATTATTGTTCATTACTCGACATCGGAAGGGTTTCTCGAGAGAGTATCTGCCAAGACGTTTTCTGCTCCTGAAATGTACTCGATGGAGAAATCAAAAGGCTGAAGGAGAATAGCGAATCTGGTGAGCTTTGGACTTTTATGATTCGCCCGTTGTAGTGATGCTACGGCTTTTTGATCTGTCTGGACCACGAATGGGGCTCCCAGCAGAAACTTCTCCAACTTTGTTATCGCCCATACAACTGCCAACAATTCGCGGTCGACAGTGGAGTATTTCACCTCTGGTGGTTTCAGTTTACGTGAGACATACAAGGATGGATGGATGATGTCATCATGATATTGGAGCAAACATGCGCCAATTCCGTAATTACTCGCATCTGTGCGGAGAAAAAACTTTTTGGAAGCATCAGGTAGTCTCAAAATTGGTGGATTTGAAAAAATATCAATTATTTTAAGGAATACTTTATTACACTCACTAGTCCATGTCACCTTCACTGGCATGTTCTTTTTTAATAGTGACGATAAAACAGCCGTGATGGATGACAAGTTAGGTACAAATCTGCTGTAATATTGGACTAGACCTAACAAGCTTCTAACCTGTTTCTTCGTTTGAGGAACGGAAACGTTCAAAATTTTAGAAACCGTACTAGGTAGTGTTTGGATATATCCTGCTCCAATGACGTGTCCCAAAAAAGTTATTTCATGAAACGCTACTTGTAATTGTGTGGGTTTCGCAGTTAAATTATTCATTCTTAATGTGTCCAAAACGTATTTAAGACCCGAAAAATGTTCCTCAAACGATGAACCAAATAAGCATATGTCGTCTATGTATGTAATAATGTCTGGTCTACCTGAAAAAATGTGTCGCATCATGCGAACAAAGGTAGCTGGAGCGTTAACAAGCCCAAAAGGCATCACATTCCACTGGTATAGACCTTGCGGAGTGGAAAACGCTGTGTAGTATTTAGCTTTTTCAGTTAGTGGTATCTGCCAATAACCTTTAGTTAAGTCTATCTTAGTGAATATAGTTGCGGTAGATAGACGTGGCAGTAAGTCGTCGAGAAGTGGGTGTGGTTCGCTATCAAATATAGTTTGTGCATTTAATTTTCTATAGTCGACGCATAGTCTAATATTATTGTCCTTCTTTCGGACAATAACTAATGGAGACGAAAATGGGGAATTACTAGTTTCAATAATTCCTAAAGATAACATCTGTTCAAGTTCCTTAGTAGTTTTAGTAAGAAAGTGTAGAGGAACAGAATATGGATGTACCCGAATTGGAGTATCATCGTTAAGAGTGATGTCATGACTAATGACTGATGTGCGACCTGGAACGTCGGTCAACACATCTGGATAAGATTGTAGAAGCTCAGCAATCTGTTGACGCTGTTGCGGTGTAACCGACGAAGAGATGGTTACGTCCCGCCAAGATTCAGTAGATTGTACTACAGGTACAGGTAATGCCAACTGTACCTCAGGAAAAGAAGATTCTTCTTCCTGGATAACAGACAAATTAGAATAGTGACATGTAGGTACGAAAGTGTCATCTAGTTCATGAAAAATAGCTTGTAGATGTTCAGGACGAGTATGAAATTGTTTGAGCATATTTATGTGAAATATTTTGTGATGTCCCTTAATGTCCAGGACATAATCAACATCAGAAATCTTATTGATAACCTGGTATGGACCATTCCACGAGATGAGTAGTTTATTATCGTTATGTGGCAATAACACATAAGCTTGATCTCCTGGAAATAATTGACGTAATCGTCTACTACTGTTTTGGAAAGTTCTAGCTTTCGCTTTAGCAGCCTCAGATGAAGCTGTTGCCATTTTGCAGGCATCAATAATATTATTCCGGAGATTAATTACATACTCATAGGATGACTGGGTATCCTGAGTCATCTCGGAGTCAATCAATAAGTCTTTTATTAGTCCCATAGGACCTCTTGGTGGAGCGCCAAAGACTAATTGAAACGGAGAAAAGCCAGTTTCTTCATGTGGCACCTCTCGATAAGCGAATAACACGGCTGGGAGTACTCTGTCCCAGTCCTGTGGATGGTTAACTGTAACTTTATGTAACATTTGTTTGAGTGTGCGGTTAAGTCTTTCTACTGCACCATTACTCATTGGGTGATAAATGCTGCTGAGATTTCTATCTATATTCCAAGTCTTCATTACTTCTGTCATAGTCTCAGATATAAATTGAGATCCATGATCTGATAAAAGCTTCCTAGGAAAACCTACTCTAGAAAAGATCAGGTGTAGTGCATCAGCTACATCTGTGGTGGTGGTGGTTTTCAATGGGATGGCTTCTGGCCATCGTGTGCATAAATCGATGCAAGTGAGAACAAATCTATGTCCTCTGGCTGATGGTAAAAGTGGGCCAATAATATCAATGGCCATCTTGTCAAAGGGTCTCACAGATATGTCACAAGCCTGAATAGGCGCCGTGTGAAAGGCTCCTCGTGCTTTCACTTCCTGGCATATCGTACAGGAGCGTACGTACTGTGAAATATCTCGTGATACTCCCGGCCAAAAAAAAAGAAGATAATACTCGAGAACGTGTCCGAGTATATCCCATGTGACCTGCGCACTTAGAATCATGTGCGTGTTGAAGTATGTACCGTCTAAAAGCAAAAGGTACCATGACCTGTTGTCTTATTTTAGTTTTATCCATAAAACATCTTAGTAATATGTCATTTTTAATAATAAACCAATGATTATTATTATTGTTCATAGCAGGATTGTCAACTTTGTTGACCAGTGCAAAAAATTTTTTTAATGATCTGTCTTCCTTCTGTTTTGCAGCAAAGGATGCTCGATCAATCGAAGAATGAACCTCAATATTTTCATGTTTGTCTGTTTCCCTTTTTTCAGTATCCATAGTCTCTAATTGTTTAGTCTGTGCTCTTGTTATTACTGCATTTCCAATGCATAGATTATTTTTTTCCCATTCAATAATTTCTTCTGGTGTGCAATCCTTACTTCCATGTATGCATCCCACCATAAGGTCGGCAATTGGGTTCCTTAACATGCATGCTTTAACGTTGCCTGTGAAAAAAGGTGTATTAATATGTATAATAGCGGTTGGATAACATTCTATTGTTCCTCCAAAAGTCATGCACCTGACATGTTCCCCAGTTGCACAATTAGGATGAACAAGTGACTGACGGATTCCGATCGTTGTCGATCCAGAATCTCTTAAAACTGAGACGACGGATCCATTAACTTTTCCTCTGTTGAAGATCAGCGAGCCTGTTCCGTCATTGACTGCCAGACTGACTTCTGGGAGGATGTGTCCGCAGTTCAGAACCGTCTCTTTTGCCTTCTGAAATATAAGATTACATTCTGGGCAACTATTTGCCACGTTATAATTCATTGCATAACATGTAGACGAAGACTGTATTCTGTTATTAGTAGGTGAACTCTGAACCCCAGGGGTTGTAGCATTAGTAACGGCTGCTCCTGCATTATGATTATAATTTGTCGATCTACGAGAATGAGAACGATGACGAGAATAATCAGTTGAATTATCCCGTTGTCCCCTATTGTAACTGTTATCTCGGTGTCTCGAGCTATAATTATTGTTGTTGTTCCAATTGTTACCATTATTATAGTTATATGACCGATTATAACTTGAGTTACGTGGATTATTGTTGTATCTGGACTGAGGTGAATAATTTCTATTTTGTGGTCTTCCTCTATTAAAGTCATTGTTAAAACTATTATGTCCCTTATGAAAATTAATGTCATAGTTTCCTCTGAACCTACCTCTGTCTACACTGTGTGTTCTTGGTTTGTTATTATTGTGATATGCCATATTGGAGGCTACAGGAAGAGGTTCTCTTATCAATGAGCCAGAAATGTTCGCATTCGGATGCGCAGTGCAGTAATTTAATGAAATTTTTTCTAACTCATCAATAGTATCTGGTTTACGTTCTTGCAGATAGGCAAAGAACGGTGGGCTGACAGAAGATAACACTTTATCCCTTAATAACAAATCAACTAACTTGTCGTAAGATTTGTTGACACCTGCCAGTTCAACCCATCTGTTAAAAGTATTGCGTATGTTAGCAATAAACCCTGTAAAGTCTTTATTATTATCTGGCAACAAACTTTTGAAACGTAATCTACATGCCTCTTCGTTCAAGTGGAACCGACGTAATAACAAAGTCTTAATGGCCTCATAGTCTGTGGCTAATGTCGGATCAATATTTTGTGCTGCACTTGCAGGTTCGCCATCCAGAAATTCCTTGAGTTTAAGTGCCCATGCAGTTTTGTCAAGGTTATTGACCTTGCATATATCCTCAAAGCGCGCCAGCCATGATGACAAATCGTCAACGTGTAACTTGAACGGCGGTAGCTTAAAGTAATAATTGCCCTTAAGTCGGTTGGGTGAAGATCCAGATTGAGCATTATCATTTTGGCTTGTTGCAGCACCCTGCGAATGAAGTTTTGCTGTTTCCAATTTAAGCCGTTGCAATTCCATTTCTTGCTGCAGTATGATTTCCTGTCGTTTCAATTTATTCTCTTCTTCAATCCGTCGGATTTCATCTCTTGCCACCTTTCTTTCTTCTTCTTGTCTTAATTCTTCTTTCTCTGCCTTAGCAATCGCTTTCCTTTCCGCCTCTTTTCTTTCAAGTTCTTCCATCTCTGCCTTAGCAATAGCTTTCCTTTCCGCCTCTTCTGCTTTATATTTTGTAAATTCAGCCAATGCATAAGCCTCGAGAACTTCTCCTTTTTTTTCCAAAATCTTTACCATTTTTAATAAAATAGTCTAAGTTAAGCATCTTGACGTTAATTTATTTAAGTATTCAATCACTAATGAATAGTAATCACCAATAGAATCTATGTAGATAATTGTAATTACTCAACGAATGAATAATCAATATAAGAAAGTGCAATATTCCTGTACTGTTATTTGTACGTTCCACAAATCTATAATATTTTTGTAAAAATATTATATATATATATATACCCACTAATATCTATCATAAATAGTTATGATATTTATTAATCTAAGATGATGAAATTATATCATGCACTTAATATTAGTATTCAATAAATATGGGTATTATCCCTAAATAATTAGGTTATTTACTCTTTAATAGTTACTAAGTTCACACTGTAGTACTGAGAAAGTGTACTAATTAACATTTAATATGTCTTAATATGTTATAAATTTATAATAATTAATCATTGTATATTATGCCATTATCATGAGCTATAAAGTGCATTGCCCATTTCTTGGACCACCACTGCAAATTGGTGCAAAGTCCCTAATTCCTCCTTAAAATTCATAAAAATTTAATCATATTCATCTACACTATTATTAATGAATAAATTATAGTATTAATATTAAATTATAAATGGATGAGATGAAGACAAACAACACAATTTGTTAACCAAGGATTACAGAACAGTATTACAATACGACAAAGACATTTTCACAATAAAAATGCATTTATAACTGAGTAGAATAAACCGGAAGTGAGAGATCAAAGAGTGAACTGAATAGAAAATTAACCTGCGTACACAAAAATAAGTGACGTATACATGGACTCATTAACGGTTATACAAATATATAAAATAAAAAATAGTAAGGTCAGAGTAACAATTCAGATTACGAACACTACTTTACAAAACTGAATAAAATAACAACTGAATACAATTTAAAATACACCAGTTATAACGCGACTTCACAGCTAAAATACTGAAGTCAATTAATTACAATTGCAGACGAAGAGTCCGATCGGTAGAATCTTCGATAGGGTTCTCTGCAAGAAATGTAAAGAATTAACTGCCTTACAGAACATTCAAAATCAATATCGGCATCCTTAGAGCCATATTATTGATTCCGAACCGCCGCACCAACCAACCCACGAATTAGGAACAACACAAACGGTGAAAACAGAGATAACATCTATATATGAAACATAGAATAGACATGCCCGTACAGACGAAATGGACTCAGTATTGTGTTATCTGAATGACAATAGTCATAAAACTAGACTTATCTTTAAAATGCTCCGGCGATGTCAAGTTCATCAACGGACTAGATTAATGCCTAGTACTGTTTGCTCCTCGTTGGCTGAAAACAGTATTCCATCGTCTGGTCTTCTTGATCATGCAAATCTTTATCAAATTTGGAATGCGTTGAAGGCTGTCCTTTCGAAGTAGGGCATCTACGCATGATGTAGTGACGTCAGATTGACATTTCGTAGTCATGTGTTCCACGTCGTATTTGTGCACATCATGTGACTTTCTTGTAATCGTAAACAGTTTGTGAAAGTATGTAAACAAGAAAAAATTTTTCTTTCTTTCGTTTCCCATACTGGCCACCAGTTGTTGCGGCCCGTTTTCTACTTCAGTGGTCGTTGTGGAAGGCTATTGTTTCTTATTGATTCATTAATTCTTGATCGTGCTATTGTTGGAATAATTACGCGAATGTGGGTCAATAACATTCTGTCTGTCACAAGGTTTGAACTCAGTATCATAATTGTTGAATTTTGTAAACTTCAATATATATATATATATATATATATATATATATATATATATATATATATATATATTGATGCGTGCCGTCCATCATTTGTAGTAATATATAATAACCGGAACAAGGTCCGTGACCAAATACACACATATGGGTATGTCGACAGACACGTATCAACTGGAATGCCAATATAAGCGTAACTCCTTTTAACAAGTCACGATACACAATTTATTCAATACGGTTACATAGCTCCATCAAGTATAATGATATGTTCACGTCCAATGGCAAAGGCAGTAAGATGCAGTTTTCATAATGTCGTAAGGCAGTCCGTTCCGCTATGGAGACACTGTCCTTGCATTCTCAACAGTTTAATATATTTGATACATTCGACACAATAATGAAAATTACTTCCTGACATCCAAAGAAGCTAAGATTCCATCATTTGTAGTAATATATAATAACCGGAACAAGGTCCGTGACCAAATACACACATACGGGTATGTCGACAGACACGTATCAACTGGAATGCCAATATAAGCGTAACTCTTTTTAACAAGTTACGATACACAATTTATTCAATACGGTTACATAGCTCCATCAAGTATAATGATATGTTCACGTCCAATGGCAAAGGCAGTAAGATGCAGTTTTCATAATGTCGTAAGGCAGTCCGTTCCGCTATAGAGACGCTGTCCTTACATTCTCAACAGTTTAATATATTTGATACATTCGACACAATAATGAAAATTACTTCCTGACATCCAAAGAAGCTAGGAACACCTCAACTAAGTATATTGGTGCCCTAGTGATGGTAAAATTCGGGTACAACACAGTAGACTGCAGGAGCAAACACACACGTGACCTCTCGCATTAAAACACAATTGGCATCTCCTCTTGCAAACGATTTTTTTTTCTTACCCAGCGGCTCTTGGGCTTTCAGCCCTTCGGCCCAATGACATGTCATTGCGAGGCTGGGGAGCCTGTGGACTTTCCTTCTATCCCGGTCAGGAGCTTTGCTCCTTCCCATCCACAAGAGGGTTTATCTCAGGAGCCGTTCAGGTTATTCAGTCAAAATCCCGGTCGATGACACCCCTTCAAATGCCCATGCAAAAATAATGAAAACAAGGTTTTCATTATTCATGTAGTATGAGCACAAAATCACCAGAGTGAAATATGGTAACATCAAATCCCACAGGAAGTAAGAACTAGAATAGCACCCAGGTTGGCCACAAGGTAGGCAATTTAACACCAAAAGTGTGGACAATGGTATATGAGCATGTAGAACATCCAGGGCACACACAGAATGATGCTTACTACCAGCTCCACAGAAGAGAACAAGTGGTAATCTTCAGACTCCGCACTGGCCACAACAGATTGAGATACCATCTATTCAACAAGCTAAAGATAGGAACTACCGATCAGTGTAACTGTGGCACTGATAAAATGACTGCTGAACATCTGCTTCAAAGTTGCCCCTTATATGTGGTACAGAGAAAGTGCATATGGCCGACGCCAGCTCCTTTCGTGGAAAAGCTTTACGGGGATTCAAATAGCCTCAAACTGACTACTGCTTTCTTTGAGAACATTCAAGTGGACGTCTGAGAGTGTACAAAGAAGAAGTATATGAGCCATCGCCAATGTCTACTCAAGACAAGATCCATTTAACACCAACGTGAGGTAGCCATGACTAAGTGTCCACAACCCATTAAAAAATAATGGTAGCAATACATCAGCTCACATACATCACACCGTCCAGTAACACCTATCAGTCAAGTTTCAGGTGTCAAATGACTACTCCTTAGTTAAAAGCAATGATTCAAAGCATTACAGAACATAACAATGTTCAAAACAAGATGAAGTTAGGCAGACAATCATATTTGTAATGTGAATGATTGGATCATCAAACGAGAAAAGATTATTGTCATGTGTACATCTTGAGTACCTGTACCATACGGTATATTGTGATGTCAATTTTTATTTTAGTTTTAAAATGACAAAGTTGTGTGTCCAATCAGGTAAAGTTACGCTGATGTATGGTATAACTTGCGAACTTGTTGTGAAAACAATTATAACGTTCATTTATATAATTAGTGTGAGTGTTGTACTGACTTATGTCAAAGAGAGAATCTCATCAAACTAATTAAAACTAATTAACAGCTAATTAAAGCACCGCATTAATAAGTAAATGTCATCCGAACTGGTTCAATAATAACCAACTAAAGTCCCGCGAAAATTTTTATAATCGCACATGTCCATGGTTATCTTCCACGTTATAATGCAAGTTCCATGAATAATTACAGTTAATGACGAATGTTCCATTTCCAATTAGACAAAGTTTTAAGATCACACGTTCCCATTTATTAAGTTATGTCCCTTTGTAGTCCATGATAAGCCATCATGAGTTAATTCCCTTAACGTTCCCAATGTCAAAATGAAATGCATTATTGTAGCGAGAGGAAAGATATAATGATACATGATAGTGAGATTATCCTGGACAATTAGATGTATCAGACGATACCAGGATAGTGCTAGATAAGAGACTGGTCTTACAAGAACACATTTTCGATTTTATATATATATATCACGGCTGTTTGTGCCCTATACCAGAGCACTCTTTTAGTTTCGGTGACCGGAATTCTGATACCGGGTATAAAATTTTGTGTGCACCGTAAAAGACTATTTAAGTTTTTGGCGGGGAAAATCAGCTGATGTGTGAGTAAAATCAGTAAAATATAAATCATTACACACTCGTTCTGGATAAACACAGCGCTAAAATTCTTTTGTGTACTATAACTTTGTTCTGTGTTCTATTTTTGACTGCATTTTTATTTGTTTGAAATTAGTTTTGACGGAGTTACAGACTTTTGAAAACAGCGTCATCGTTTAAGGAAATTCATAAAATAAGTAATCTTTTTATTAATTTAATATCTAAAAATCGGCCCATTCGTTTGAGTTTATAATTATAAAGACTTCTCGAAGGGAAGCTAAAGATTATTTCCACATACTTTTTTTTTTTGGTTTCATATCTTGAGAATGTAAGGTAGTCAGTTTTGTGAGTGTGGCATTACAAGAACAAGCATATTGTCACCAGATTTTATAGCATTTAAATCCCTTTAAACGCATTCCTGATACCCACAAATCTTAAATAAGGTAGTAAAAAAATAACTTTTTGTAAAGCACCATCTGTTTTTGCATTTTCATTCATTTATAATGATATTTAGCTACGTATATAAGCGTCAGAAAACATGTAAAGCTATAGATAGATTACTTCCACATAATTTGATCTATCTTTCAAGTCTTGTTAATCTTCTATTTATAATATGAATTTTTTTTTTAATTGAGATAAGGACTGTTCCATTGGTGTTCTTTGGTAGACAATCCTGTGCACACGACGGCTGCCAGCGAATTCTAAGTAACTGTTTGTATATCTTCTTTCATTCAAAGTTACAATGCAGGTAGTAAATTTAGAGAAACCAAATTCTAAATCTAATACAATCCTTTTATCAATGGCTAGAGTCAGAGATACATATGATAATTTAGAAATATTTATGAATGGCATGAAAGCTCAGATAGAGTCACTAAAATATTTAGAGTGGGATGGTAAACAAGTTGTTGTTTTCTTATTCGGGGATTATTTCCTTGTTTTGCTGGAGACACCACAGACATGGGTATATTCCTTGAGCTCCAGACAAACCAAACATTTTCATCAAAGACATCCAGAGAGCATACAACTTGCAAACCAAGAAGTTTGGCCATGTTGATAAGAGATTACAATAGATATATGAAATATGGGAAAGGGAATAAAAGGCAAGTGGCACATTACCATAATTGTTTACACAAACCAATGTTAGAGATTGAAATTGAAAATGTAGCTCCTCCTTACCTTCATATTTTATTAGGCATTGTTTTGAAACACCACAGACTTCTAGAACAGGTAGCTGATACAATAGACGCAAAGATATTTGAGAATTCGCAAGAGATACATGCAAACATTAGTACTTTTAAGAACTTGAAGAGATTTATTAGGAACTGGAAATAGGCAGAAGAATTAGGAGCTAAAATTGAATTTTTCAGGTAGGTATTGAACTTTGTGAGGATAAGGAGGAGACAGATAATTTTAAAGTTAGACTTGAAAATGCACAAGATGCGCTGGCCAAACTTCAGTTTCAAGATCTGTGTACTAGGTCTGGTCCAGTTTGCTCACACATGGACAAGGTACTAGCCAAACACAAAATCATACAACAGGCTTATAATAGCAGAGCATTTATAGGGAATCACTGCCACAGATATCTCACACAAAAAGTTTATAAAGATCTTACAAGAGCAATCATTACACAAACACTGAAAATTACAGACAAACAAGATATAACTAACATAGCTTTTATTGCCCAAGAACAATTCACCTCACTGAAAGAAGCATTTGAGAAAGTACACAACAAAATATCACACAGTAAACCAATTAGTAAAGAATCAATAACAGCATCGATAGAGACTTATATGTCTTTGTTCAGAAAGCTATTCCCTAGTAAGACAATTCATAAACAGCACATATTAGAAAAACATTACGCAGACTGGATCAGAACTCATGATGTATGATTGAGATAATTGTTAGCTCTCGTGTTCTGGGGACAATTGGGTGTGTTATTTTAAGGTTATAAATGTGGACATGCAATTTAAACTTTCAATAATTAATGTTTGACGCATGAAACCAAAACAAAACTTTGATATCCATTTTCTGCAGGTTTTCTACTTTTGATTTCTGTAATTTGTTATGCATGTTGATTGTGACCGTTTTAGTGTAAATTGAATTAGAAACAAACCATAACAAAATGTAAAAAAAAACGTAAATTTTACACTATTTCAGACTATTATATCTTCTGTTCTAATTGTGATAAAATGTTTGTTCTTGTTCTAAAATTTACTCTAACATTTCTAGTCTAGCTTTACGCAAAATAAAAGCCGGTATTTATAATAATAAAGTAGCATAAAAGCAATTCAAACATGTTTTGGGGACAATTGGGTGTGTTATTTTAAGGTAATAAATGTGGACTTGCAATTTAAACTTTCAATAATTAATGTTTGACGCATGAAACCAAAACAAATCTTTGATATCCATTTTCTGCAGGTTTTCTACTTTTGATTTCTGTAATTTGTTATGCATGTTGATTGTGACCGATTTACTGAAAATTGCATTATAAACAAACCATAACAAAATATAAAAAAAACGTAAATTTTACACTATTTCAGACTATTATATCTTCTGTTCTAATTGTGATAAAATGTTTGTTCTTGTTCTAAAATTTACTCTAACATTTCTAGTCTAGCTTTACGCAAAATTAAAGCCGGTATTTATAATAAAAAAGTAGCCTAAAAGCATTAATTAAGCCCTATCAAAAGTAAACATCGCCACATGTTTTTCCCATTAGGAAGCTGACCACGTGACCTCTGTCAAGTGGGCTATAAATAGCGCGGTCGGGGGAAAAGGGGAAATAACTAAAAGATCGCTCGCAAACAGCCGTGATATATATATATATATATATATATATATATGTATATATATATATATATATATATATATATATATATATATATATATATATATATATATATATATATATATATCTTCTCTATGGTGCGGAATGCTGGAGAGTCACAGAGAAGGAAATGTCAAAATTGTCCTCTTTTCACACAACATGCCTAAGAAAAATTCACCGAATCTTTTGGCCGAATACCATCACCAACCAAGATCTGCTTACTCGTAGCAAGCAAGAGGACATGCATACCATCATAGCTGGCAGACGCTGGAGCTGGGTTGGTCATGTCCTCAGAAGAGACCCCGATGCCATCACAAGAACAGCTATGCTTTGGACCCCTGAAGGAAAGCGAAAGAGAGGCCGACCAAAAACAACTTGGCGGAGGACTGTGGAGGCTGAGATGCAAAGAATGAACCAGAGTTGGGGCACTGTACGAAGGATGGCCACCGACCGTGCAAAGTGGAATCAATTTGTTGTTGCCCTACAAGACGCCACTAGGCGTGATGGCCACCGACTGCTTTGACGGTCGGTGGTTAAGGATCGAAGAAGAATATATATATATATATATATATATATATATATATATATATATATATATATATATCTATATATATATATATATATATATATATATATATATATATATATATATACGAGGCGTGTTCAAATGAAACCCGACCGTGCTGCGCCAAGTGGACATTCGTAGGAGGAGCATGATGATGTCACATATGACGTAATAAGCACATACGAATGTACAAGTGTGTAAGTGTTCATTCTCCTAGTAAAAGAGATCTGAAAAGAGTAATGGTGTATCGACATCAAAGGTATAGTCAAGCTGTATAGGTTCCTAGATGAGATGGTAATGTATTATCTAGATTCCTATGGGCTCCTCTCCAGACTAACCTTAGACAAAGACTCTGCTAGGGGTAATTAACTACACAACAAGAACTTTAAACCAAATTTAAATAATTCACTGAAGACTTGGTACAATTTATAATTTATTTATATACAAGGTCTTTTCTTCTTTGTTCTTTGTTAATTTTCAAATAAAATTCAATTGATTGCAAAAAAATTATGGGTCACTTTCATATATACATAACACATTTATAGTTAATGTCTTAAACTAATATAGTTCCTATTCACTGTTTTCTTGCTTTCTGGTGGAATCTGTCTCCATTTTTGTGCTTTCTTCTGTAGATGAATATAAATGTTACTTTATGACTCATATGACTGTCAAATGTCTTCTATATACACCACATTGTTTTCATCATCACACAGTTTATTCGTAGGTGGGTTTATGGTATTTGAAAGTTGAAGTAGCCCAACACTGAGTTATCTGAAACAAAGTCCTTCCTAGGCCTCATACAGCAGTATGATTGGATAGAACCCCACCACTGCGGGTCCTCCACTCGTCAAGATGACACAGTTAATACTGGCAAAAGCTCTGACAAACTTGAACATCTATTTGCTGACTTGGTCACTATAGGTTTTGTATGACACTCAGGGCAGGATCTAACCTGAAACAATATATACAACCTACGTAGTATCGCTCATTGTCTCCTTAGCCAGTCAGGAGGTATAATTAGACAGTTCAGACAAGCTGTGGTTAATCACAAGAGACATAGTAAGTCATGAATAACACAATTCGTTCCAGTTCTAGCACAATATAGTTCAGTAATTCACTTGTTACAGTTTTGACCATGATTTGTTTCTATAAAATCATATAGGTCTTATTGTAATCAATGTGTCATATATCAAATAATACAGAAAATCAATCTGTTATAGTCATTCCTTCCTCCAGTTTGGATAGTCCTTTCAAGGAAGCATAATATCTTTAAATGCTTTCCACAAACAACTAGCTCAATCCATTCGTTCTACTGATTTAATACACAATTAAACAAAACCTACAAACTTTGGGTTTTCCTGCAGAAATAGTACAATGATTCTACACATACCAATATTACTCTAAGCACACATTGATAATATATTTACATATATATATATTTAATTAACATCTTGCTTACCCTCATTCACAGACAGGCTTTCAATGGTTACACAACCTGCTCACACTTCTGCAGATGGCAACGGAGGTGATATAAATGATGTACTGTGTCTGTAGTTTGAATTAGGTGGCGAGTGTGTCTGTGTCATTCGTTCTCTCCCCTTATATAGTGGACTTGCGGATGAACGAGATGACAACTAGCCCAAAGTACGTTTGCATGCATCCAAAATCGTGTAGGCAAGGCAAGGTGTGCTTAGATAGTAAATCTAAAATAGTTCTGGAATCCTTATTTCTGCACCGATTTCCCCCATCTTAGGCTTATTTTACTCATATGAATGAGCTCTATCACTATGGATATCCATTTTATCCTATAGTTTATCTGACTATTCACTGGAGCAGCCGAAACAGGGAAAGCACAACATGGTTCATGCCCCACTGTCTTCTATTCATAATAACTTCGGCTCTACAACACATCCAGTGAATCTTTTGCTATCTGTCTAAGGCTAATGATCCCTATTATCGAATTGGGTCCTTCTTTATCTAGATTATTTGCACACTGTCTTCTGAAATATCATCAACTTCTACACTTTTGTTGTCTCGAATAGCGTAGCGTATCTTTTGACACTACTTGTACCAAGCTGGCATTTCATTGGTCAGTTATATCCATGGGGTTTGCGCGGTGATAAATTTTGAATGATGCCGAGATATGATTCAGACTTCATTACAATTATTGCATCGAAATGTTTCAGAATGTTAGATTATTTGTAGTCAAGCAATTAATGCGTGGTTTGTGCACATGAGCAGTGTATGGATAAAGTACATAAAGTTTCTGACATCCATTT
Organism: Oreohelix idahoensis; assembly: GCA_024509875.1. NCBI lineage: Eukaryota > Metazoa > Mollusca > Gastropoda > Stylommatophora > Oreohelicidae > Oreohelix > Oreohelix idahoensis. The sequence goes on from JAMPIV010003556.1 coordinate 102,869, forward strand.
GATGAGCTGAGCAATACAAGGTATAACTTGCAACAGGCGATTTCAGGATTCATCATCATCATGTGCTGAGTGATCATGGTTCATAGAAGCAAAAAGTGTTAATATCATTAAGGAGCGATTTATTCCATCTTATCGCTGAAAGAATGATAGAGTGTGAAACAATTGTGCTCATCAAGGTCTTCATAAGTATTCATTACGAAGCAGAAGTAATAACTCATCCGATTCAAGCAAGAACAAGCATATTCAGCAACTTCTGTGCACATGTTGTACACTGTCTATTGGTTAACCTGATGACAATTTCGTGGATCAGTTTGCTGTAACGTCACATCAGTACTTGCATTTGCAGTGTTGTTAGCTGATTGTGGGTCTTTTACACACCGAGACAGTACATCTGCCTATACGTTCTGACTTCCTTTAATTGCTCATATTTCATAGTCGTATGGCTGGAGCGCCATTGCTGCTCTGGCCGCCCTCTCATTACGAAGTTTAGCTGTTCTGAGATAAGCTAAAGCCCGTTGATCCGTTTCCAGGACGAATTTCGCGCCAATAAGATAGCGTTGCAATTTTGCAAAACAATACACCACCGCGAGTAGTTCCCGCTCGACGATGGGGTAATTTTTTTCTGATGGTATCAGTTTTAGACGGACATATAGAATTATATATATACGAGGTGTGTTCAAATGAAACCCGTCCCGGTGGCTTTATAACAAATATATGTAAGGTACATCAGCAGGAGTAGTAGAATTAAATACAGCAATTGTTATGAAGCAAGTACCCACTGGGGTTCTTTAGAAATAGTCACCATAGGCATTCAGACACGCATCCCACTGCTTGGGTAGACGGCGCATGCCGTCCGAGAAAAATGACTTTGGTTGCTTATTGAACCATTTGGTCACCGAGGCCCTGACGTCTGCATCGGAGTCGAATCGTTGTCCCTTTAGAGATTTTTTAAGGGTCCGAACAAATGAAAGTCACATGGTGACAGATCGGGGCTGTAGGCTGGGTGTGGCAGAACTTCCCACCTTTTCCTTGCTAACGCTTCCTGCACAATGTTCGCAACATGTGGACGAGCATTGTCGTGCAACAGAATCACACCACGCGAAAGCATGCCGGGTCGTTTATTCTTGATGGCTGTATGCAGGTTGTCTAGTGTGTCATTGTAGCGGATGGCATTGATGTTCACGCCAGGCTCTTTAAAGTCTACCAATAGAAGCCCTTCATGGTCAAAAAATGCGGTCAGCATAACCTTACCGGCGGAAATCTGTGACTTGAATTTTTTGAGTTTTGGTGATCCGGGATGTTTTCATTGCATGCTCGCTGATTTGATGCACGGCTCAAAGTGGTGGCACCACGACTCATCGCCTGCCACTATGCGCATGAGAAATGCATCACCCTCCTCTTCATAACACAGCAGGTGGTTCAAACTCCACCCCATGCGTTCTTCCTTATGGTGATCGGTCAGCATCCGTGGGACCCATTGTGAACACACCTTTCGATACTTCAGTTTCTTCCTAACCACCATTTGAACTGTCCCAAGAGACACAGCGAATTCCTCTGCTAGCGAACGTAAGCTCTGACGTCGGTCCACCCGTATTGCTGCATCAATCTCGGCGATGGCTTCTTCTGTCGCAACAATGTGCACCTGACCTGGCCGCGGAAGATCTTTCGTTAACTGACGTCCTTCTCGAAACATTCGTGCCCAGTATTTCACTGTAGTCTTAGACACACTTTTGTCACCATACACTGCTTTTATTCGGCGATGAATGTCGACTGGTCGACATCCCTCGGCTGCTAGGAACTGAATCACCGCTCGCTGATCGACCTTGGACGGATTCCTTATCACACCGGCCATTATTTTAACGGTCTGCAGCACAACCAATGAATACTAGGAGAATGAACACTTACACACTTGTACATTCGTATGTGCTTATTACGTCAGATGTGACATCATCATGCTCCTTCTACGAATGTCCACTTGGCGCAGCACGGTCGAGTTTTATATATATATATATATATATATATATATATATATATATATATATATATATATATATATATATATATATATATATATATATATATATATAAAATCGAAAATGTGTTTTTGTCTGTTACCTCATAACTCGAGACCGGCTGAACGGATTTTGATGCAGTTTTCTCCAGCGTGTTGACATTTCTCTGGGAAGGTTTTAAGCTAAATATCGTCATGGTACAACGTCAGGAGGCTGAGCAGTGAAATTTTCTTCACTCCATTCATTCTTATGTCAAGGGACTTCATTCATTTTTATCTCAAGGGACAAGTAACGTAACTTACAAACTATGTCATAATTGTTATCCTTTTTCGTTAAATTTAGAAGAAGTGCGTTGCTTTCTGTTGTGTAAGTTTTTTAAACCAGGGTTTTTGACAAGGAAACTTTAAATAACACTCAGCTATGTAAAGCTGTTACTAAAATTTACAGTGCGATGCTTTCTGTTATGAAAATTGTGTAAATCGGGATCCCTGACAAGAAAGTTTGATTAATTCTCAGCTATGTTTGTGCTACAAGATTTGTGAATGTTCTTAAGGGACGTAAATACAACGGTTAACATCCTTATCTTAGAAACTATTTGTCATAAATTTTGCCCTTTTTCGTTGTGACAGAATGGGGCGGGCACTATCGGTCTTTGTTTCACTCCCGCAGTATCGGTACATTTGTGGTACTGATTTTATTGTGTGCTTTCATTCGTCGCACTTTCTTTCTTTTTCTGCTATGTGTAGCAGATATTATGTATTTTCCTTCTTATACTCTTCTCAGGGATAAGTGGACATGTCTGGTTGTTACCCATTTCTCCCTGCGTTGCAAGGTGTGGTAGCGACCTAACCATGTTGGCTATCGTGGATGCAGCGATATCAGTACACAGATTGACACGTAAATCGCATTAACGCAGTGCTTAATCACTGATAAGACACGGGTGTGCTCATCACCAAAGTTTGGAATATGTGGAGACAATTGATGGACAGATACAGATAAGAGATTACTTTCTGATAAAGTAATGATTGTTACATTGGGAACACGTGATTATATGAGGTTATCGACATGTTCGTAAGTTTGTACCCAAGGACAAGCGGATGTTTACAACCCATTTTCAGAAAAGTAATTTTTGAAATTTTGCATTAGCTATGTTTGTGCTACAAGATTTGTGTATGTTCTATATATTTGTGTATGCAACATATTCAAATCAAATTGGCTGATCCTTTGAGGCGCGTGTAACAAATGCACGGGAAGGCAGTGAATATAATCTGTCCATTTTCTCAAGCTATTTCATTTGAGAAATCGCTCGCCAAGATACCAGGCCTTGCTAGACTGAAGAATTAGAATTCAGAATTCCTTCTTAACATACTGGACACCGGTAGACTCTCCTTGACATTTCTGGGAAACGAGCTACACCCGACAACCTTGACCAGAGACGAGCGTAAGCAGTGTGAAAAGAACCAACCCATAAGAAGGAACAGAACCGTCATAGGCAATTAAGTTCAAATATATGCTGCCACTTGAACTTATTGTAACATTTCACAATCCATTTTTTTTTTTTTTTTTTTCGTACGCCCGCTAATACTCAAGGCGAAATCTCAGGTTATTATTAATGTCTAACCTGACATTGATTTTTACGTGAGTATCCTATTTTCTTGTACAGAGACAAGTGTCCCTCGCCATTCAGGCAGATACTCGCCGTTTTCGGAGGTACCCATTAGAGCTGGGTCGGCTCAAGAGCCGCCAGTCCCTGGTCGACGACACTCCTTCAAATGTCCTCGCCAGGTCTCGAGTTAATCCAGTTCAAATCCCGGTCGACGAAAAATCCTCAAATGCCGTCGCCCGGGTTTGATCCTGAATCACCCGGTCGCCAGAGCGGTGTTGTAACCACTACGCTAGCGCGGCTCCTCACAATCCATAACGACTGCGATGATAACTTTTCTTGATTCATAACTATTCAAATTATTTTCCAACTGTTAAAACTTAAGTGATTATTAAATTTTGTTATTTGTAATTATACAAATTTAACTTCGATTTAATCATTTTAAAGTTACTGCATATTTGTCTCAGTCAATTTACTACATACTCTAAACAGAGCTATACTAGAATAATGAGAATTCCACTGAGTAAATCAGGGGTGGTGGCATGACGAGCTAAAATTAAATAGCGCTTAAATCCTTCACAAAAGTGTCGGCAGAATTACAGAGTTAACATTCTCAGCCAAAGCAGTATTGTTCTCGCTTATTCTGAATATCTTGTGAAGACTCCCTGGAGATAGAAGCGTTTTGTTTCTTCTATTTACATCTCTGCCAAGAGTAATCTTGTGCGAAGGTATGGACTTTTGAAGCCCATATTAGATACTCTTGAGTTTTTGCCACTATTGAACCACTACTGCTCAGCTGGGGAGGCAATACCGCCACATTAGTTAAATTTAGAAGAAGTGCGTTGATTTATGTTGTGTAAGTTTTCTAAATTACGATTCCTGACAAGGAAAGTTTGAATAATACTCTTTTACTTAGTTACAGTGTGTTGCCTTTTATTATGCAAATTTTCTACATCAGGATTCCTGAACAATGTTTAATTTTTTAATGTGCCACGGGAATTGCGCTCATGCTTTATATTTTATTCTGCAAAAATGGTTTTGTTGTTAGAAGAAGCGCACAACTTTTTTTTAGGGAAATTATTACTCTATTCTCCGTCCTTTTTATGTTTAAGTATGCAAGTGAAACTACACGAGTGTGGTTTTATATGTAATGTATCCCCTTATAGCATTATTTTATAGAGGAAAGGGCATTAGTACCGTACATGCATACATTTGAATACATAAGAGCGCGTGTGCGGGGCTACGTATGTGCATGAATGCAAATGTATGTATGTGCGTGTATGTATAACTCAGCTATGTAGAGTTGTTCACGATATGGCTCTAAGAATATGTTACATTCACTAAATTTGCCCTGAAAATCGTTTTGATGCGTGTGCGATGGGTAACATTATTTTTTTTTAAATAATTTTTTTCCAACTGGAAATAATCTTAATGTCTTTAATATTATTCGATAGCAATTTAAACAAACTCCGCCCATGCCGGTCCCAAGCCCGGATGAAAAAGGAGGAGGGCGGCCTGCATGGAGGTCGTAAGGAGGCAGCCCCTCCACCATGCAAAGGCACAACAGGCCAATCACCTGTTTGCTTTAAACCACGATTACGAGTAACACAAGAGAGAGAGCCGGACTGATTCTAAAGGCGACGAACTGGAACGGACTACGACTTATGGAACATGGAACACAAGAAGTATAAATGGGAAGGAAGAGGAGCTGGTGGAAGAGATGAGGAAAGCAAAACTAGAAATCCTGGCTATAACGGAAACAAAGAAAAAAGGACAAGGAGTCATGGATCTCAATGGCAACACGCTGCTCTACAGTGGTGTACCCATATCCGAAAGAGCTAAAGGGGGTGTGGGTTGCATTGTGGCCCAAAATCAAAAAGATAGTATCAATGGGTGGAACTTTGTCTCAGAGCGCATTATGGTTGTGAAACTAAAAGAAGGAGAAACCATAGTCAACCTGGTCATAGTGTATGGGCCAAATGAGGATGAGAGAGCAGAGGTCAAGGAGGAATTCTTCGAGCTGCTTCAAATGACAGTGGATGACTGCCTAGATGAAGTTATCATGCTCGGAGATTTTAATGCCAGAGTTGGAAATGACCATGCTAGATGGGGTGGAGTTATCGGAAGATATGGAGAAGATACTCTCAATGACAATGGAAAGCGACTCCTTAGATTCTGCAGTGAGCAGAATCTGATCATTACAAACACAAAGTTCCCCCATAAGCGCATACATGCATACACTAGATGTGAACCAACAAAGAATGAGAAGTCAGTGATCGACTATGCCATTGTTCGGAGAAGCTCATTCAAATATGTCCGAGATGCAAGAGTCTGGAGGGGGCCAGAGATTGGAAGTGATCACTACCTGCTAACAATCAAACGAACAACTGAAAGAGTTGCTCAGCCTAGGAACTGCTCAACATCACGCAAGAAACCAAGTAAACGAGCAGGAGAAATGAGCATTAGGACCTACAAGCTGAGAGAGCCAGAAATTAAGACCAGATATCAGGGGCTTATTGCTGCAGCGGTGAGCAACACAGAAGAACAACCTGAGGAATTGGAAACCCTCTGGATTAAATTCAAGGATATCATAAAGACAGCTGCTGCAGAAGCATGTGGTGAAGTCCGACTTGGGAACCAGAGAAAGAGGACACCTTGGTGGACAGAGGAAGTCAAAGAGAAAATAAGAGAGAAGAAAATGGCATGGAAACAATACTTAGGAGCTAAAAACACAACAGGACAAATGGAAAAATATAGAGAATATGTGACACTCAGAACAGAAGTAAAGAACAAAGTGCTAGCAGCAAAACAGAAGTCCTGGGAAGAATTTGGAGAAAAGCTAGAAAAAGATGCACAAGAAAACCAGAAATTGTTCTATAAGACCCTAAAGAACATGAGGAAGGAAAAACAATGCCCTCTCAAATTTATAAAGGACAAGCAAGGCAAATTGCTTACTGCCCCGAAGGAAGTAATGGAAAGATGGAAAGAATATTTCTCAGAACTCCTTGATGGTGAGCAAGGTCAAACATCAGAAATGATAACCACTAGCACAGAAGAGGAAACCAATGGTGATGAAGATGACATAAAGATGGAAGAACTGAAGGCAGCACTGGAGAAAATCAAGATGGGCAAAGCAGCAGGGCATGATGGTATAACACTAGAAATGGTTAAGTACATCGGAGCATCAGGCGACCTGTTACTCTTAAGGGTCCTACAGGCAGCATGGTGCAACAAGACCATACCAAAGGATTGGGAGATCGCCATCATAACACCAATTTTCAAAAAGGGTGACAACCGACAGTGCGGAAACCATAGAGGCATATCCCTTCTCAGTGTCCCTGGAAAAATCTACTCTTGAATCCTAGAGCAGAGTCCCTTGGAGCAAACTTTGGGACTGTTTGGCAAGGAAGAATATTCCAGCACCTCTGATTCATGCTATACAGAGCTTCTACAAGTCTTGCAGAAATTATGTGAGGACAGCAAACCATAAGTCAGAAGAGTTCAGGACCACCACTGGTGTAAGACAAGGTGATATCCTATCACCTTACCTCTTCATACTCCTTATGGACGATGTCATCAAGGCATGTAAGGAGAGAACAAGAAAGTATTCAGTGGGGTACTGGAAGATGAGACAGGTCTATATTTCAGAGCTGGCATTTGCTGATGATGTTGCCCTGATTGCTAAATCAGAGGCACATCTCCAATCCAACCTGCAAGTCTGGAAGGAAGAGCTGGAGAAGAGAGGGATGGTCATAAGCAGCTCTAAAACAAAATCCATGGTGATATCACGAGAAGAAAGAAGGCATCAGATTAAGCTGGGAGAACAGGTCCTGGAGCAGGTTGACCACTTTAAATACCTCGGAGCTATTATAGACCGAAAGGGAGGCATCAAAGAAGAGTTGGCCACTCGAAAAGCAGCAGCTGGGAGACTTTTTCAGGCCATAAATCGAGGATTCCTCAGCAAGAGAGAGGTTGGTAAGAAAACGAAGATGGCTGTATACCGCTCCACCTATGTCCCAGTCTTGACATATGGATGCGAGTCGTGGGCAATGACTACAACCCATAAAAGCCAGATCCAAACCTCAGAAATGAGGTATCTGAGGAAGGTGGTTGAAGTAACAAGAAGAGACATGGTACGCAACCAGACAATACGTCAAGGCCTAAAATGCCACCCCCTACAGACCCAAGTAGAACAGTCCCAACTAAGATGGTTTGGCCATGTCTGCAGAATGGGAGAAGATCGGCTACCACGACAAGCATGGGAAACAAAGAGCCAAGGATCCAGACCCCGAGGACGACCCAGAGTCCGCTGGGAGGACAACATTTGACAATCTTTGAAGGACCGAGGACTAGAATGGAACCAGGCCAGGAGGAAGACAGCCGATAGAATAGTCTGGCGCTCTCTCTTCCAAACCTCTACACCTCACGGTAGAAGGGGAACGACTAAGTAAGTAAGTAAGCAATTTAAACAGACAGACAGACAGGCATGCAGACAGATGGACAGGTAGACGGGACATACGGATGGGGCAGACGTCCCATATGACACAGACGGGACACGTTGTGTGTGTGTGTGTGTGTGTGTGCGTGTGTGTGTGTGTGTGTGTGTGTGTGTGTGTGTGTGTGTGTGTGTGTGTGTGTGTGTGTGTGTGTGTGTGTGTGTGTGTGTGTGTGTGTGTGTGTGTGTGTGTGTGTGTGTGTGTGTGTGTGTGTGTGTGTGTGTGTGTGTGTGTGTGTGTGTGTGTGTGTGTGTGTGTGTGTGTGTGTGTGTGTGTGTGTGTGTGTGTTGTGTGTGTGTTGTGTGTGTGTGTGTGTGTGTGTGTGTGTGTGTGTGTGTGTGTGTGTGTGTGTGTGTGTGTGTGTGTGTGTGTGTGTGTTGGTTTTTCTAACTGGAAATAATCCTAATGCCTTTAACATTATTCGATAGCACTTTAAACCTTCATAAAACAATTCGCACCAAACCCGACTTGCAGCCATTCCGACATGGACCCGGGCTGGACCGGGTATGATCACTGGTTTATATATATTTATATATCAACTGTCGCCTTCCGCGGTTTAAAAGCCATTTAACCCGACTCACTTGGGTTAAAATTAACGCTCAGGGACGGTAAAATTTCTCAGGAAGATGAAGTAGTGAATGAAAGCGGAGGTCGGCTGATGACTATTTCAGGCGACCCAATACTTAGCAGAGATGTTTGTATCCTTTCAGTTTGTGGTACAAGTTGCTAGCAGTCGACGCTAGACACCTCATCAGACGGGTCTTGAAGATGCTTGACTTGACAACCTAGCAGTTACCTCGGCCTTGTGCAAGAGACGTAATGCTGCCACAATATTTGACTATTGGAGAGAAGTAGTCCAAGGCACCTGTGGGAATCTGTGACTAAATAACCTCGACCGTCACATTTACCTGTGCGATCCTGTAATTCATTCTGTGCTCTTCACTTTCTTTTTCCCAACTGTTACGTGTCTTTTATATTGTTAATGTTAATATGTAGTGACAGGATGGTTTCTGTGTCCAAGTTCACTTCTAGGGTAGTAGACGTATCAGACACCGAAACAGGCCAACATCAAACAGTATTATTTGAGCCACAACGGACGAAGTGGACGGTATACATTGTTATTAATAATTCAACGCTGCTCCAAATTCAATACAGTTCAGGCCAATATACAAATGGCATATAATATGTAATCGTCGATATAACGCTAGGCAGTCGGTTCATGTCTGGAACGCTGTCCTTTTCATCTCAACATTTTAAATATATATTCACACTTGACACTGAGAAGCTATACTCCCTGTAAATGCAGATAACTAGATACACCTCACAGAAGATCTTGATGTATTAGTGATGGAATAACACAGGGATATACACTGAAATTCAAGAGCTCAAACACATGCGTCCACTCGCCATGACACACAATGGTAGAAGACCACAGCAGACGATCCCTTAACTTCTGCTTTTTTAGTTTCACGTCTGCCAAACCATATCGGTATGACGTCACTTCCTGCATTAATAAGTGACTCCGTATAAAATAAACAAACAAGGAGCCCTGTTGAGCTACCTATTATACCGACAATCATTATGAATTTTAATCATAACACCAACTCTGACAGTATTTTGTATTTTCGATTGTTTACATTCCCTTCCCTCAATTCTTGCCATGTAGAGACTTCAGCGACCATCTTTGCTGATTAGGGTAATCAATAAATTTCATTTGAACCCACACTGACACCATGGATCTGTAGAGAGAAATGTGGTTTACTAATGTATTACGCATTTTCGAACAGACAGTGCATGGGAGCGCCTGATTAATAAGTAAACAACCCTGAGATGGCCACAGTCGATTATCTTATCACTGATGATATTTCTGTTGGGCCAGGGTGTTGCTTGACAGTGTTGGCTGGATCGGGTAAATGTCATAATCATTTCCATGCACTTTTCAGGGGCAATGGTTACGATAAGTATCCATCTTGAAAGAGATTACCTGTGATATATTATAAAGTCGTGAGTTTAAACATGATTGATAATAGATGGAAGCTGAAATGCCTTATATGGGAAGTGACTTGTAAACATCACATTTTTGGTGTATCATGCAGGAATTTCCCATGAGAGGGTAGTGGGAGATACCACTACCAATATACGCAAATTGCATGCTATTGGTTTGGCATTTGAGATAATAAAATACAACATTTCTGATTGGAGCCTTGTCATACAGTAGCAATCTGGATTCTTTGGCCGAATTTTGCCTTATAATCTAGCGCCTGTTGAGTTTACGGCACTGTGAAATGCAACTCGTCAAGAAGACAGACAGACAAGCCAGAATAAGGAATAGGATCAGGATTCCACTTTAAAGGACCGGACAACATGTTTGAGCATCTTGTGGATTTACGCAACAAGATAACTCTACCTTTATCAATACGGAAAGCTCGGAATCCTAGGAACCTGAACACTAAGTCATCAATCAATACCCGTTAGTTCTCCAAGGAGCATAGGCCTTCAACAAACACTAAGTTATAGTAGGAGTCTATTGTAAAGTAATGCCCCAGACCACGTGTAAGAGACATCTTAATCCAGTTGCCTGAACTATTTCTCTGAGCCAGAAGTTGGTATTCCCAATAATATTTTGGGGTAAGTTGTACATTTTACAATTCTATATTTTGCATTATTAACATGTGAAACTGCTAGTGGATGTCAAAGTTCATACGAGGCTGGCAAACTCGGCATATAGAATAATGGTTTCATGAACCATCACTGCAGAGCAAGAGGAGTAAATCCCATGAAAGAATCAACAGCGGCTGAAGCAGACGCCAATCGACCCCACACTGGAAGCTAAGTAGCATAACAGCGCAACTTGTGGACATTTCAAAATTGTTCATAAGTTCCACCATAGTTTAAATCAGGGGTCGGCAAACTTTTAGTAGTGTCGTGCCGAAGTAATGTTGCAAAGTCACTCAGCGTGCCAACCTAAGTCCACCATATTTTTTTATATACAACAATTATTGAAACAATTTAAAAATGATCTTGTATTAACATGTTTCCGCTACATTAAATAACTATTCTATTCTTTGTAGATTATTCAATATTTTAATATAAATAGGAACAAATATCAATACAAATATTATGTTTTGCAAAATTTAAGTTCTGAACACATTAGTTTGAAATTTTATAATAAAATTGCCATATGTATATTTTGTTAAGACAGAAAGTCCAATAGTTTGAAGAACAAAACAATTAAATAAACCAAATATAAAACACGTTATTAAAATTTTAATATGAGTAATCATTGATTATTATTGATCTGAGTCATTAATCAATTAATGGGACCCGTGTCCTTGCTTCTCCTTGGTTAATTGTTCAATATCAGGTGTGTATTTTGTCAATTTCAGCTTCACACAGGCTTCTGAATGCACAGGTGTTAGGCGACTTCTCTGTGGACTTAAAACAGCTTTCATGTGTGATAAAATTTGTTCACATGTATAAGTTGACCCAAAAGCCGAAAGTAGAGCAAATGCAACTTTCTTCAAACAGGTGAACGCTTCAGGCAGGGATGTCCAGCAGTTGAGGATGGCAGCTGACTTTTCCAAGCCACTTCCTTCAAGAGTTTTTCGCAATTCTACAAATTTTATCTTCCATAACTCTGATGCCTTGAATTCGGTGTGTTGCATTTCAAAATTGTCAACATCCATCCACTCGAAAAGAGATAGGTCAAATGGGATGTTAGTATGATCAATTAAGTCGGGCTTGATGAGGTACGAAAACATGGGCCCGTGAATTTTGAAGTCTTGACCTCGTTTAGCAAACTCTCATTTGAGCGCTTCAAAGTATTTCTGAAGCTCATCTCTGTTGACAGTAAATCGATTTGAATGAGCCTTTACGTTTGGAAAGTACTTGTATGTGTTAGTGGTAATATCTCTGCAAAATATGTCTAATTTTGACGCAAATCCTTTCCAGTGCTCAAAAAGATCACGTACTGTTTGACCCTGCCCTTGTAAACGCAAGTTTAATTCATTCAGATTTGTAGTTATGTCAGCCAGAAACATCAGCTTGCACAGCCAGTTCTCGTCATTCAATTCCGGGAAATGTTCTTTTTCATCAAGAAACACCTTGATTGCTTCTAGACATGATACAAATCTGTTCAAAACATTACCTCGACTAAGCCAACGAACATTGCTGTACAGCGGGAGGTCCGCATATGCGCTCTCCATTTCTTGTAGAAGAGATTTAAATTGCCTGTGGGTTAATGAAGAGCGAGAAACTATGAAGTTAACTATCTTGACAACAGTTTCCATTACAGAGTTCAAGGATAGTGACGAAATCTTCGCACACAAACTCTCCTGGTGTATAATGCAATGGAAGCTCAATACTTGACGTCCAATACGATCCTCAAGAAGTTTAACAAATCCTTTGTTCTTTCTGACAAATGCAGGGGCGGCATCAGTAGTAACACAGAATATTTTATTCATGTTAATGTTATGATTTTCGAAATAGCTTACAAATGAAGTTATAATGTCCTCTCCCTTGGCTGTACCATCAAAAGGTATCAAGCAGCACAGTTCTTCATAAATACGGTCGTTGTCACAATATCGCGCAACTATAGCTAGGCGCGCCACGTCATTCACATCGACACTTTCGTCAAGAGCGACACTAAATACAACAGCTTGTTGTAACCCGGTTGTTTGTTTTACCGTTACATTTTCAGCCATATCAGTTATGCGCCTCTCGATTGATCTCGCAGAAGCCGGTATTTCTCGAATCCGAGACAGTATTGTTTCTTTATTTGGTAAATCACTGAACATAATTTCAGCACTGCTCAAAAAAGTTTCCTTGATGTATTCTCCATCTGTGAAAGGTTTGCCCTTCGAAGACACACACTGTGCAATTTTGTAACTACATTCGTTAGCTTTATTACTTACTTAGTCGTTCCCCTTCTACCGTGAGGTGTAGAGGTTTGGAAGAGAGAGCGCCAGACTATTATATCAGCTGTCTTCTTCCTAGTCTGGTTCCATTCCAGCCCTGTCCTTCAAAGATTGTCTAATGTTGTACTCCCAGCGGACTCTCGGTCGTCCTGAGGGTCTGGATCCCTGGCTCTTTGTTTCCCATGCTTGTCCTGGTAGCCGATCTTCTCCCATTCTGCAGACATGGCCAAACCATCTTATTTGGCACTGTTCTACTTGGGTCTGTAGCGGGTGGCATTTTAGGCCTTGACGTATCGTCTGGTTGCGGACCATGTCTCTTCTTGTTACTTCAGCCACCTTCCTCAGATACCTCATTTCTGAGGTTTGGATCTGGCTTTTGTGCGTTGTAGTCATTGCCCATGACTCGCATCCATATGTCAAGACTGGGACATAGGTGGAGCGGTATACAGCCATCTTCGTTTTCTTACCAACTTCTTTCTCGCTGAGGAATCCTCGATTTATTGCCTGAAAAAGTCTCCCAGCCGCTGCTTTTCGAGTGGCCAACTCTTCTTTGATGCTTCCCTTTCGGTCTATAATAGCTCCGAGATATTTAAAGTGGTCGACCTGCTCCAGGACCTGTTCTCCCAACTTAATATGATGTCTTCTTTCCTCTCGTGATATCACCATGGATTTTGTTTTAGAGCTGCTTATGACCATCCCTCTCTTCTGCAGCTCTTCCTTCCAGACTTGCAGATTGGATTGGAGATGTGTCTCTGATTTAGCAATCAGGACAACATCATCAGCAAATGCTAGCTCTGAAATACAGACCTGTCTCATCTTCCAGTACCCCACTGAGGTAGCTTTATTTTTGGTTCCAATTACTTGACTAAAAATACTACTTTGTTTTTTGTAGCCAGAAACAGCCATTTTTATGACTTCACTTTTCTCCTCAGAGTTTTTAAACATGGACTGATGTTTGGTTTGATAGTGTCTTTGTACACTTGACGTACGGCACACGACACTTTCATAACATAAAGCACAAACAGCACGATCTTTTTTTTGTATGAATCCATATTCGTTTGTCCAAAAGTCTTGAAACGAGCGTATATCAAGTTTTTTTTTCTTTTTTGAGTCATTTTAACGGCACCGTATTACTTAATAACAACACCAACTTTTGTGCTGCGGTCAACGGACTGTACGGGCATGAGTATGCTACAGCCGAGATAACTGTAGAGGTGGTGGTGGTCGGGAGAGAGGGGAAGGATAGGACGGAAATATAACTTCGTCGAGGTCAGTCACTGTTGCTCCAAACTCACACTGGGAGTCAAAAACTGCGAGCGAAAACGAAATAAATACGCTCGTCCAGGCGCTAGCCAGACACTATTACGTAATTATGATATTACGTCTCCGCTTGCCCGTCAAAATTTGCTTGGGATTCTTTTCAAGAATCTCATCCTGCAAACTACGGTAGCAGGTAGACGCCAGATTAGCGGGCACCGCAAAGTATAACCACTCCCCTTGAAATTCGTTGAAAAATGTTTGTTCTCGGAAACGGTCCGTAAAAACAAAGACTTACGTGCAGTATATTATGATCAGGCCTTTAGTTTGCATCAGATGGCACATTCTTACCTTCAATGTCTAAAAACTTTCGTTTTGAAGGGTTGTGAAAACGGGTATAGCTTTAAAAGAATTATATGCTTCTATTTAATTAAAAATTCAATTTTTTTAAAAATGAGATCATATACTGTACAGTATTTTAATTCACTCAGCGTGCCATTGAAAATCGTTCCACGTGCCACGCTTGGCACGCGTGCCGTAGTTTGCCGACCCCTGGTTTAAATCATCTCATGATGATAAATATCATCGCTTCATTTTTGTAAGCAACCTTACTGATTTTACACTGTTAACCCATAAGTGATTATTAAACCTGTTTATCTGTAACTTTAAAGCTATGGGTGGATTAATTACTCCAGTGAATTGTATGGCTGCACCCGTATGAATGATACTGTTATAAAAATATATATATATATATATATATATATATATATATATATATATATATATATATATATATATATATATATATATATATATATATATATATATATATATATATATAAGAAAATATATTATCTCACAGAATGGGCGGGAGAATACGAAAGTTCATGACAGCTTAAATAATCGCAGTTATTATGCTTGCGTTTCTTTAAAATCCTGTGAGGCTCCCTAAATTAGAAGTATCATCCTTCTATTTATATCTCTGTCAGGAGTAATCTTGAGCGAAGGTCTGGTTTGGTTTTTAATGGCTATCTTCATTGTACACGGACAACTCCATCAGTGCCCTGATCTGCTCCCTTAAATCACACAAGGATCTCAGCACAGTGCATGAACTCTGTAGCATTGGTGAGAATCACAATGTGTGAATATAGGAATCAGGCATTCTACAAATATTTTATGGTGGGTAGGTTTCTAAGTTTTTAAAATTTTACCAGGGCAGCGGCCTTACTCTTTACGATTTCCAACTGCCGTGGGATTTTAAACGAAGGTTGATACCTTTGAATACCCTCATCATTATACTATATGTTTGGCCATTATCGGACCACTACCGCGGAGCAGGGGAGACAATCACGTCACAATAAATAATACATATTTTGTAAGAACATCACAAGACCTTCACCCTACCTGCCATTTACCTACCAATCACTAAATATTAATTTGTGTTCTCTTTAAATACTGTCAACTATACTGTGCAGTTCCATCGGTATGTCTATACTTAACACATGTTCTATATTCATACCCACAAATCAGAACGCTAACCTGAAAAGAAAGTATCAGCCACAAACAGCTGGAGTACAACATTTTCTACAATACTAGGACAGCGTTACCATTCTGCAAGTCAGGAAAGTACTGACGTAGACATGATACATCAATTGGCCAATCAACGCCTGTTGACTTACTTGGAAGTGTACACGTATATCGTTGCATTAGGCGTGGGACTGGCGGGAATAAACGTATGAGGATGCATCCGGCGTATGTACAATCAGCGCGCAACAGGAACTGGGCGCATTCATACCATTTGACATTTGCTGAGGGAGACTGAGCACCTATGGGTTTGCCCGGAGTGCAATGTCGATTATGAACAACAATAACAATATCGTTGTTTGCACGCACTATAGACAAAATCTTTCCAGTCTTGCAGATTAATATCTACATCCATTTTCTGCATTTCCCCCTAATAAGTCCCACTTCTCTAAGATACTTTCTTGGTGAGGATTAAAAGTGCGGATCGGACTGCTGGGCGGTATCTCGTCTGTTATCAGACTCCATTTTTCAAGGTAATTTGTATGTTTTTCCTTGTCTGTATTTTTGCACCTTGTACGTTTTGTGCACCTGGACCAACGGCTAATACTTACTTACTTACTTAGTCGTTCCCCTTCTACCGTGAGGTGTAGAGGTTTGGAAGAGAGAGCGCCAGACTATTATATCGGCTGTCTTCCTCCTGGCCTGGTTCCATTCTAGTCCTCGGTCCTTCAAAGATTGTCAAATGTTGTCCTCCCAGCGGACTCTGGGTCGTCCTCGGGGTCTGGATCCTTGGCTCTTTGTTTCCCATGCTTGTCGTGGTATCCGATCTTCTCCCATTCTGCAGACATGGCCAAACCATCTGTAGTGAAATTGACAGAGATACAACGGTAAAATACCTCCAAAGATAACATGTAAGGATAAAAACATAATGCGTAGGCTGCTGATAGTACATGATCGCCCAGACCGCGGGTCATCACCCTCCATAAAAATTGACTTGCTAGACAGGAGGGGAACGGCGGATAAAAAGGAAAAAAAATATGACTGGAAAGATTGCGTGAGACTAGAAAGGCTAAGGAGACGCAATTGGGGGGGAAACGGAGAAAAGTCACGTTTCCCAAGTTAACATAAAGTAAGGAACTCGACAGAAGGGACCTTGGATATGATACGCCACAGTCATTTATTGGTCGCTTTTGCGATACCAAGCCTTTGATTTGAATTCAGCTGCAGAACGCAGATGTTTGGAATATTACAAAAATTAAAAAGTAACTTTTTCGTAATATTAATGTTAGGAATATAAAAATTAGCTGGCCGGATGGCCCATTCTGAGCAGTGAACTAATATGTTCTTAATTTTACAGACGGATAGATAATATTGAAGATAATGACAAAAGACAGTGTTGTTCACATCAACGACAGACTGTATGGAATAAAAAGTGTCGCTATTTGCACACAAAAACACGACCTCGAGACGCAGGTGTTCAAATCTACTTAGTAAGGAAGCGAAGGGACATTGGTGGGAGCTGTGTCTAAATATAACTTTTAACGACAAAATTTTGGAGGGGAGAGAAAGGTTGGTTCAAAAATCAAGTACGTTTAGAAAAAAAAAAACAAGTAGAGACGGACAGACTAACAGATAAACATCCATACTTGACTGAAGCATGACTGAAATGACTTTAGGGTAGGAAATTTGAATTTCAAATAAACATAGGCAGTGATTGGCCACAGACAATCATTTTATCGGCGCTCAGACGCGCAAGTGGGGCCATTCCTCAATAGTTGTTCGATGATAGACACAGTATTTTAAAGTGTGGTGATTTCCAAATGAAAGAAAGTGAAATAAGTTCAGGGACGCCATACTATAGCCAGCAGCTCAGCTGAGTTTTGCTAGCATTTCTGTGTTCTTTATTCATAATCTGGTAAGATTGAAATTATTTCTTTGTATATTTTGAATATTGTTTAATGTTCGAGTGATTTGATACTGCCATATCGAAATCTAGCCTTACAAACAAGTAGGGATTTGCTCTAGACCCC
This sequence comes from Oreohelix idahoensis, assembly GCA_024509875.1. Taxonomy (NCBI): domain Eukaryota; kingdom Metazoa; phylum Mollusca; class Gastropoda; order Stylommatophora; family Oreohelicidae; genus Oreohelix; species Oreohelix idahoensis. The sequence goes on from JAMPIV010003556.1 coordinate 120,707, forward strand.
CCGCCCAAGTCAGGGTCTAGGGACCAACAATATACATAAACTCCAACAAGGGTTAGGAAAGACAGATCAAGTGTTGAGAATAATGAAACATATTACCTATCCACTTTTAGGGAAGGAAACTAATAAATATTTTTCAGAATCTATAGTCTGGGAGGACCTATCTGATGTAAAACCACCATGGTAAATGTGCTGTTTGGTCAGAGAGATCTGACCTGTCTGTATGATGTGGTTGTTGTGTCCGTGTTGTGTCCAGACGTGGGTAGAGAATAGAATTTTGACACATAGCCAATACTTTGATTGCAGAGCTGTGAGTTTCAGCTGTCAACAAGGCGGTGTCCATTCAGTTGGTGATCTTACTCGAGTGTATCTGTGCAGTACGTTGTGACAGAGACCACTATTATTGCCCGCCAGCACGGAGAGGTGGGACCACCAGATTTCAGCACCAGAGCTACATATGCAAGATGAGTGAGCCTCTGGTCTGCTGGAAGTTCACCAACGCCTTTTAGTTACTAATACCCCATAAAATTCCTGCAATTTACTGGACACTGTGTAGTCATTATAGACAGGTGTGATGAGTCCACCCCAACAGCACAAGCATTAACTATCCTCCCAAGTAGATGACTACTAGAACATTTTAATAAAACTAACTAGTCTAGTACTTATATATGTACACTCTTGCATTTATTATGTAACATTCCATGCATTTCTTCCATAATTTTTAAATCCTTTTTTTTAAAAAAAAAAAAGTTCTGGTCAACATAAAACTTGATCCAGAACAAATAAATGTAATATAATTCTATCAAAAATTTTACACACGTGAGTTAGTTCAGTGTATTTTAACATTTGTTAATATTATTAGTCTGCTTAAATATCTGTGGGTGTATCTATAACTATCACACCACATTACATATCATTACCCTAGACAGTTTACGTAGCTACATTCATTAAGAAAAAAAAATTGAGTGTGAGGTCGTAGTGGTAGCAAGAAAGGCCTTCTGACAATTCACAACTACATTTTATCTCAGGAGCCTTCACAGCTGGCCTCATACATTACATTTAGTAATATCACCATCATACAATACCATCAAACCCACTACATACATTGGGGTCTTGTCCAGGGATAATTAGCCCAACAGTAATATTAGGATCTCCTGGTTGGAGAAATAAAATTAAAAAAAAAAAAAAAAAAAAAAAATTGTGAAATTCCCTTTAAAATTAAAAGTGTCCCTGCAGATAAAAGTTGGTGAATCTTCACAGCCAGTGATAATTAATTAGTTAACTGGTTAGTTAGAATTAGTTAGACTATAGTCATAAGAAGTACTTAGTGTATTTACTGGTTAGAGATTTAGCTTGTATATTATTATATTGTCTGAAAAGTATGGCGGAGCTAGCAAAATTCCGATCAGCTGCTGTGCTGACCGCAAAGGAGATGGGAATGGATGGTCAAATTTTAATTCAATATGTAACGGCTGAATGTGATAAATATATTGAAAGGGAAGATAGAAAGGTAGCTGAAGAGAAGAGGTTACAACTTGAGGCTGATAGAGAAATTAAGAGGCTGCAGATTGAGGCAGAAGAAAAACGACAGCAAAGGGAGGCAGAAGATAAAAAGGCCGAAAGGGAGGCAGAAGATAGAAGGTTGAAAAGGGAGCACGAATTACGACTAAGGGAGCTGGAATTACAAGGCCCGGCTCCTGAAAATGGTGCCAGCCCTTTTGCCTCAGATGCTACGCCCAGTCTGGGAGCCTCAAACTCAGCTATGGGGTTTCATTTAGACCATTTTGTTGAAAAAGACGATGACATAGAGGGGTACCTAGGACGTTTTGAGTTATTAGCTACTACATATGGGTTAGAGAGAGAGAGGTGGAGTTTAAAGCTATCACAGGGATTGAGAGGTACTTCTTATGAAGTATTTGCCAAAATGAACAGGGAAGACCAAGACAATTATGACATGTTAAAGCAGGCTTTGTTATTAAGGTACGAGAAGAATGGTGAATTTTATCGTAAGAAATTTAGAAATGCCAAACCGTTGTCTGGGGAGACATACCACCAATTCTCTGCTAGACTAGAAACCTATTTGGAGAAATGGACGGCTCTGGGGAAGACCCAAGATCTTAAAGAAATGATCATGATTGAGCAATTGAGAGAGTCCATGGCTCCAGACATGAGAAAATTTCTCATGGAACAAGGTGCAGAGAAGTTGGGGGAAATTTTAAATGTTGCTGAGAGGTATCAGGCAGCTCAGGCAGAGGTAAGTGGTGCTAAAAAGAAGCACATAGACAATTTTAAAGCTCCACAGCAATTTAATAAATTTGATAATAGAGAGCAGGGAAATAAAGGTAGGACAAACTTTGAGCGGCCAAGAAATGACTATCGCGACAGAAACTCACAGTTCAATGACCAAAAGTTCAATGAAAGAAAACCGTTGAACCAAGGAAAAAGATGGTGTAAATGGTGCAAGAAGGATAACCATAACACCGAATTTTGTAGAAGGAAACCTTCAAACATTGCTGCAATGAAGTCGGGGACGCGAAGATTAAAGGTTAATCCTAATGGACAACAGGAACCTTATCACCCCCCAGTTTGTGAGGATGTTATTTGTAATGGGGTCACCATAAGGTGCCTTTATGATACAGGTTTGGATTATGATTCAGTTGTGAAGTCTAGCCTAGTGGACCCAAGTCAGTATACCACAGAAACAGTGGAAATACAAGGGGCGACTAAGGACATACCACTCATGACACTTCCCATCGCAAGGATAACGGTGAAAACTCGCTATGTGGAGGGAGAAATCAGAGCAGCAGTGATAGATGAACCAATCTACCCTCTGATATTGGGGTGTAGATACGTCTTCTTGGGGAATCCCGAGAAACCTGTGATCATGGCGACAGTGCAGACCAGGTCACAGAAGAAGGAGGAAGAAGGTGAACCTATAAATGCTCATCCAGAGGAGATGAGGAAGGCGCAGGCTGAGGATAGGACACTCAAGCCCTGTTTTAAAAAATTGCCCAAATGCCACACACCTCCGAGCAAGGGGGAATATTTCATGAAGAACAAACTCTTATACAGGAAGACAGGAACTAGATCCACTGGTCACGGACAGTTAGTTCTTCCCAAGATATATAGGGCAAACTTAATAAGGAGCTTACATGTTGGAACAGATGGTGACCATGAGAAAGTCGGTACCATCTGCCAAAAGATTGCTCGAAAATACTATTGGCCCGACGTAAATGTCGATGTTGAAAACTTTGTAGAAGCATGTGGCGTATTTCATGAGGGAACACCCACAAAGGGAAAATATGTGCAGGACCTAGAAACGCCACGGGGCAACTTTAGGCCTGAAAGAAAAACTAATTATACTCGGGTAGACAAAGTGGAATGGGAGCCCCCTTTTCACACCCAGTCTTCACTTGAATGGATTAACATGGCCACTATGCGAAGAGTACAAAGAAGAAATTTTACCCAGGATAAGATGACAATCCCTCGGTCAGACTTATATAAACTGAAGAACAGACAAGAGAGCGAAGATCTCTCATAAACAATCTTAAGTGGGGAGACAAACCCCAGAGAAAAATTGGTAGTGGTCGATTTGTGAGTGATGATTCTAGGAAGAAAAGTCCTCATTATAGAGCTTCTAATGGACGGGACCCGATGGGTTCCATGAAAAATAAGTATGATAAATTAAAGATCCAGATGTAACTCTATTAAGGACCTGGACAGATGAGAAGGCGGAAGAGACTGTTACCTCATCGTATCAATACGTGAACGAACTGACCACTCGTTTGAAAGCTGGATGGAAACTGGCAAATGATAATTTGAAGCAAGCCAGGAAGAAACATGCAGCATATTTTAATAGGAAGGCAAAGGACAGGGAACTGGCAGTCGGAGAGAAGGTGCTGCTTCTACTACCCGGAAGCCAGAATAAATTACAAATTGGTTGGCAAGGTCCATATACGGTTCTAGAGAAAGTGTCTAGAACAAACTATAAAATTGACAAAAAGGGGAAGGAGAAAGTTTATCATGTAAACCTGTTAAAGAAGTATCTGGACAGACCACTCCAGGAAAGCACCCCCTTATTGACCTTGGCTATTGCAACCCAGATGCAAAAAGAACCACTCACCTCACATGAATACCCATTACATCCTTGTGAAACCGTAGCACAGGTAAAAGTCAGTAAGCACCTGACTAAAAACCAGAGGGAGAGAGTTCAACAGGTTCTGGAGGAACATACAGATGTATTAACAGATAAACCAGGCCATACAAATTTGCTACAGTATGACATGAAACTGGTAGACTCAAACCCAATCTGTATGAGAGCCTATTCTATTCCGTTCGCGAAGGAGAAGGCATTGAAGGAAGAAATAGAGTATTTGTTGAAGGAGGGGATTATTTCGCACAGTGAATCATCTTTTAGTTCTAGTGTCGTTTTGTAGAGAAAACCGTCTGGGGAACACAGACTGTGCATAGATTACAGGAAACTGAATGCTGTCACAGAAGGACAAGTGGATCCATTACCAGACACAAAACAGTTATTTGCCAGACTGAACAAGGCAAAATACTTTTCAAAGGTGGATCTTAGTAAAGGCTATTACCAGATCCCAGTGAAGCCTGAAGTGAGACCTTATTTGGCTTTTAGCACTTCGGATGGACATTATGAATTCAATATGCTACCATTCGGACTGAAAAATGCTCCGAGTGTGTTTTCAAGGATGATGCGCAAATTGTTGGATCCCCTGAATAACCCATGTATCACGAATTTCATGGATGATATTCTCGTCGCCACAGAGACATTTGAATAACACATTGAAGCTCTGGAGATGTTGTTTGATAGACTTCGGGAGGCGAACTTAACTGCTAGGCCAACAAAATGTTGTATTGGATGCAAAGAGTTGGAATTCTTGGGACACACTGTATATCAGGGTAATATGACCCCTGATCCTAAGAACTTGGAAAAACTGCAGAGAGCACCTAGGCCGCAAACAAAAAAGGACGTGCGATCATTTGTGTCGTTATGCGGATTTTATCAGAAATACATCAAGAATTTTAACGCTATTTGTGCTCCTCTGACTGATCTGACTCGCAAGGGACTTCCAGATAAAATTATTTGGACTGCACAATGTGAACTAGCGTTCCAAGAGTTAAAGGAAAAACTCACTAGCAAGCCTATTCTCAAACTGCCTGATTTGACACAGGACTTTGTCTTAAGGACCGATGCAAGTAATGTAGGACTAGGAGGGGCTTTGTTGCAAAGATCATCTTCACCTGATGGGGAACTGAAACCAGTCGCTTATGCAAGCCGTAAATTGAATAAGGCGGAACAAGGATACTCCACAAGCGAAAAAGAATGTTTAGCGTTAATCTGGGCAATAAAGAAGTTTCAAATCTATCTGTATGGTAGGACTTTTGTGGTGGAGACGGACCATCAGCCTCTCGTATTCTTATCTCAGGCTAAGCATGAAAACGCAAGATTGCTGAGGTGGTCTTTATTGCTTCAACCTTATCAGTTCAGTATCCAATATATCCCAGGCAAATTGAATGTCGGTGCAGATTTCCTCAGTCGGCACCCCTGTGATCAAAATTAGAGTAGTGGCAGACGTGAGGAGTAATTTTACCTATGTGTATCGCTGGTTTTGGAACTTGCCATAGGCATGTTTTCAAGTGGGGAGATGTGTAGTGAAATTGACAGAGATACAACGGTAAAATACCTCCAAAGATAACATGTAAGGATAAAAACATAATGCGTAGGCTGCTGATAGTACATGATCGCCCAGACCGCGGGTCATCACCCTCCATAAAAATTGACTTGCTAGACAGGAGGGGAACGGCGGATAAAAGGAAAAAAATATGACTGGAAAGATTGCGTGAGACTAGAAAGGCTAAGGAGACGCAATTGGGGGGGAAACGGAGAAAAGTCACGTTTCCCAAGTTAACATAAAGTAAGGAACTCGACAGAAGGGACCTTGGATATGATACGCCACAGTCATTTATTGGTCGCTTTTGCGATACCAAGCCTTTGATTTGAATTCAGCTGCAGAACGCAGATGTTTGGAATATTACAAAAATTAAAAAGTAACTTTTTCGTAATATTAATGTTAGGAATATAAAAATTAGCTGGCCGGATGGCCCATTCTGAGCAGTGAACTAATATGTTCTTAATTTTACAGACGGATAGATAATATTGAAGATAATGACAAAAGACAGTGTTGTTCACATCAACGACAGACTGTATGGAATAAAAAGTGTCGCTATTTGCACAAAAAAAACACGACCTCGAGACGCAGGTGTTCAAATCTACTTAGTAAGGAAGCGAAGGGACATTGGTGGGAGCTGTGTCTAAATATAACTTTTAACGACAAAATTTTGGAGGGGAGAGAAAGGTTGGTTCAAAAATCAAGTACGTTTTGAAAAAAAAAAAACAAGTAGAGACGGACAGACTAACAGATAAACATCCATACTTGACTGAAGCATGACTGAAATGACTTTAGGGTAGGAAATTTGAATTTCAAATAAACCTAGGCAGTGATTGGCCACAGACAATCATTTTATCGGCGCTCAGACGCGCAAGTGGGGCCATTCCTCAATAGTTGTTCGATGATAGACACAGTATTTTAAAGTGTGGTGATTTCCAAATGAAAGAAAGTGAAATAAGTTCAGGGACGCCATACTATAGCCAGCAGCTCAGCTGAGTTTTGCTAGCATTTCTGTGTTCTTTATTCATAATCTGGTAAGATTGAAATTATTTCTTTGTATATTTTGAATATTGTTTAATGTTCGAGTGATTTGATACTGCCATATCGAAATCTAGCCTTACAAACAAGTAGGGATTTGCTCTAGACCCCCCGCCCAAGTCAGGGTCTAGGGACCAACAATATACATAAACTCCAACAAGGGTTAGGAAAGACAGATCAAGTGTTGAGAATAATGAAACATATTACCTATCCACTTTTAGGGAAGGAAACTAATAAATATTTTTCAGAATCTATAGTCTGGGAGGACCTATCTGATGTAAAACCACCATGGTAAATGTGCTGTTTGGTCAGAGAGATCTGACCTGTCTGTATGATGTGGTTGTTGTGTCCGTGTTGTGTCCAGACGTGGGTAGAGAATAGAATTTTGACACATAGCCAATACTTTGATTGCAGAGCTGTGAGTTTCAGCTGTCAACAAGGCGGTGTCCATTCAGTTGGTGATTTTACTCGAGTGTATCTGTGCAGTACGTTGTGACAGAGACCACTATTATTGCCCGCCAGCACGGAGAGGTGGGACCACCAGATTTCAGCACCAGAGCTACATATGCAAGATGAGTGAGCCTCTGGTCTGCTGGAAGTTCACCAACGCCTTTTAGTTACTAATACCCCATAAAATTCCTGCAATTTACTGGACACTGTGTAGTCAATATAGACAGGTGTGATGAGGCCACCCCAACAGCACAAGCATTAACTATCCTCCCAAGTAGATGACTACTAGAACATTTTAATAAAACTAACTAGTCTAGTACTTATATATGTACACTCTTGCATTTATTATGTAACTTCACATGCATTTCTTTCATAATTTTTAAAGCCTTTTTTTAAAAAAAGTTCTGGTCAACATAAAACTTGATCCAGAAAAATAAATGATATCAGATTTTACACAGTTCAGTGTAATAAATGTATTAGTCTGCTTAAATATTAATTCTATCAAAAAGTTTTACACATTCATTGAATTTAGTTGAGGTGTAGTGGTTATAAAGGCCTTTGTTATCATACTTATTTTGGTCTGCCTTCACATATCTGTGGGTGTAATATCACTATAACTATCACACTACACCATCTTGTGAGACTAGTTCTACTTGGGTCTGTAGGGGGTGGCATTTTAGGCCTTGACGTATCGTCTGGTTGCGTACCATGTCTCTTCTTGTTACTTCAACCACCTTCCTCAGATACCTCATTTCTGAGGTTTGGATCTGGCTTTTGTGGGTTGTAGTCATTGCCCATGACTCGCATCCATATGTCAAGACTGGGACATAGGTGGAGCGGTATACAGCCATCTACGTTTCTTACCAACCTCTCTCTTGCTGAGGAATCCTCGATTTATGGCCTGAAAAAGTCTACCCAGCTGCTGCTTTTCGAGTGGCCAACTCTTTTTGATGCCCTCCCTTTCGGTCTATAATAGCTCCGAGGTATTTAAAGTCACCTTGTCAGCTAATACTTGTGAATCTAAAATACTCTGGGTGCTGCAGGGTATGAAATTCTCAGAAGACGATGGCTGCGGACTGACCACTCGTTTGACGCTACTGCCCAGCACAGTCGTAGTTCTCGACCTAAGACCTATTGAGAAACATACGTTGAAAAAGGGAACTTCACAACTAGGGGGAAAATATCGAGGTAACATGGCCTTCTTGGTGGAAACAGGATATGATTAGGTGGAGAGAACTGTCGCCAATGACCTATGGATGAAATAAACTCTTACACGAAAACCAAAATATGCACGTCATAACTAAATATGATCCTACAATCTAAACACATTTTAAAGTTCAAAGTATCACATTTCATCGGAAAAAGCCTTCAAATCTTAAACATATTAAAATATATCCCATGAGTTAACATTAAGTTTAACAGTCCAATCTAGACTTACATTACATTTCAACCAGTCTTTTTTCTCTTTTTTTCCATTCCCGTTACTCGTCGTCACATTCAGAAACCGTTTCTACCTGAGATTCGCACGAGGAAATTCTGGGCTAATCTACTTTCTCAATCAGTCAGTCACACGCAACCTCAAATTTAATTAGCTTTCTACGTTAGGGAGCCATTCTTGAATATCCGCAGCATAAATATTCATTTTAACTTGGTTTTTCACTTTCAAAGCCTGGCGAATGGTTCAAGTCCTAGGAAAAAGACGAAATACGGCAATATTGAGTGGCTAAAAAATAATATGCACGAAGCAATAACATAAAAGACAGCCAGCTATTAAACTAATAGTTGTGTGAAGCTTGGTACGTTTCCTAGCCTATGCTCCAAGGCCGACGATTCATTACAATATCAATAACATATGTTAGCATCCTGCGTTTCTTACAGATTATATCACCGGATGTCTCTTTTTGACAGCAGATAGGATAGCATGGTGCTCTCTTTGGTAAACCTCTACACTCCACGATAGAAGACTAAGCAGAAGTAAGAACTACGTCTCGTTTCTATGAAGTTATTTTTTTTATTATTGCTTTCACCTTTTCAGGCGCTGTCATGTTCTACTGTTTGGCTATCCTCACCGCATGGATACATTTCTGGCTGCCCGATGTTTAATTTGTTGTACAGATACTGAGTCTGCCGTGACTGGTTCTCTATCTTAATGTTATAGCTTTGGCTTGGAGTAGAATGCTTCTGGTTATGTCTGACGCTGTGTGTTCTCTGTGCCAATTTTCTCTGAAGATTTTTTTTTTTAAATTATTGCTTTTATCTCTGCATTTGTTGTCAAGTACTCAATTTCAATTCTTCCTTTTTTGGCAGGTCTATCTGCCTTCTTATTTCCATGTATCTTGCAGTGATCATGAATCTACTGTACTTTCACTTTATTGCATTAAGGTTGCTTCTATGTTATCTACACAGCTACACTCTTTAGGTCTGTCACTCGGTGGGTGGCTTGTGAGCCTTTTCAACAATTCTGTCTGTTGTAGTACTCTGTAGTCTCTTCTGTTATTCATGTAATTCAGTTATTAACAGTGTTCATATCGTCGATCATGGTTTATTTCATTGCTCTCGTAATGATTATCTCAGCCTTAATTTTTATTCTAGTTGCTCTGCCGTAGCTGGATTTTATTAAAGCAGCTGCCCACACCATATTCCAGTGCCGGTCTAACATTTCCTGTACATAACAGATTCAGCATTTAATGGTCTGCGCCCTAAATAGCTCCTGCTAGTTTTTTTTCATCAGGGCTATTCGCCGTCTACCTTTCTACTGGCACTTATAAATTTGATGTCTCCATGTTAAAGTGAAATTCCAAGGTACAGGGAATTTTCAGATTTCTGTCACCTAACTAGATCCAATTTCTCCTGGGCAATCTGTTATTTCTGGTATCTCTTTCATTGTTAGATTATGTGGTTTCATCTTCACAAAATGTTTCCCAGCTGCGACGGTTTGGCCATGTCTAGAGAATGGGAGAAGACTGGCTGCCACGACAAACATCGGAAACCAAGAACCGAGAATCTAGACCACCAGGATGAAGGACCAAGGACTTTATTGGAACCGATAGGACAGCATGGCGCTCTCTCTAGCTAACATCTACACCCCAAAGTAGAATAGGAATGAGCATGTTCAAAAAATGCTCAAAACCGGATTACCTGTGGCTTCTTGGTGTATTCCTCTCTTCCATCAGTGCTGATCCAACAATATCTCTATCTCTTCGTTTCTCACTAGGTCTTTTCGTGTTTCATTAGCAGCCATTATCCTCATTTCTTCTTCAGTTAATGTCTAGATCTAACTATTATAAATATCTGTTATTTGTGTTTTGTTCCGTATCTCATTTACGAATTCGTAATTTTATTCCATTGTGTTTCTATTGGCTTTCGTCACTTCCTGCTGATATGGACAGCCTTCTCGCCGTGCACTTGTGGAATTCGAATCAAGCCCTTTCATTTTATTATTTTCGTTGATATTTATTTATTTCTTGTTACACACTGGATTATTATTTTTAAAAAAGCATCAACTACCAGAAATGGAACTCAGTGGACTTACAAAATAAGAACTGTTAACATTTATTACAAATAAGGGAGGGAAACCTGAGGCCTGTAAACAGTAAATTAATATGAAACAAATATAAAGGTATGTTATCAGGCACTCGCAGGAAATAAAGAAGTAGAACACCAGACAACAGAAAAACAACAGACATGAGTGGCTTACCCAGGATTTGAACACTGGACCTTCCGTGCGACAACCCCGCCTAGCCATGCAAGCGAATCACACTATCCGCTCTGCCATCTACGCATCATCAAAAAATGATGTTTCAATGGCAGGTCAATAGTGCGAACCACAATACACGACACCAGAAGTCCTCCATGGGCAGTTCAGCCTATTAATGACGCAATCACTTCTGTTGTATTTCTATCAAGCAGTATAGGCCGAATCCAACAAGACCCTTAGGACCTTAATACTGTGTCCAGTAAATGATAGTAGACTAGAACAGTGAGAACAGGATAGTGGGTAGGTTTGGTATTATACAAACATTTATTACAAATAAGGGAGGGAAACCTGAGGCCTGTAAACAGTAAATTAATATGAAACAAATATAAAGGTATGTTATCAGGCACTCGCAGGAAATAAAGAAGTAGAACACCAGACAACAAAAAAACAACAGACATGAGTGGCTTACCCAGGATTTGAACACTGGACCTTCCGTGCGACAACCCCGCCTAGCCATGCAAGCGAATCACACTATCCGCTCTGCCATCTACGCATCATCAAAAAATGATGTTTCAATGGCAGGTCAACAGTGCGAACCACAATACACGACACCAGAAGTCCTCCATGGGCAGTTCAGCCTATTAATGACGCAATCACTTCTGTTGTATTTCTATCAAGCAGATAGTGTGATTCGCTTGCATGGCTAGGCGGGGTTGTCGCACGGAAGGTCCAGTGTTCAAATCCTGGGTAAGCCACTCATGTCTGTTGTTTTTCTGTTGTCTGGTGTTCTACTTCTTTATTTCCTGCGAGTGCCTGATAACATACCTTTATATTTGTTTCATATTAATTTACTGTTTACAGGCCTCAGGTTTCCCTCCCTTATTTGTAATAAATGTTTGTACAATACCAAACCTACCCACTATCCTGTTCTCACTGTTCTAGTCTACTATCATTTACTGGACACATTATTAAGGTCCTAAGGGTCTTGTTGGATTCGGCCTATACTGCTTGATAGAAATACAACAGAAGTGATTGCGTCATTAATAGGCTGAACTGCCCATGGAGGACTTCTGGTGTCGTGTACTGTGGTTCGCACTATTGACCTGCCATTGAAACATCATTTTTTGATGATGCGTAGATGGCAGAGCGGATAGTGTGATTCGCTTGCATGGCTAGGCGGGGTTGTCGCACGGAAGGTCCAGTGTTCAAATCCTGGGTAAGCCAATCATGTCTGTTGTTTTTCTGTTGTCTGGTGTTCTACTTCTTTATTTCCTGCGAGTGCCTGATAACATACCTTTATATTTGTTTCATATTAATTTACTGTTTACAGGCCTCAGGTTTCCCTCCCTTATTTGTAATAAATGTTTGTACAATACCAAACCTACCCACTATTCTGTTCTCACTGTTCTAGTCTACTATCATTTACTGGACACAGTATTAAGGTCCTAAGGGTCTTGTTGGATTCGGCCTATACTGCTTGATAGAAATACAACAGAAGTGATTGCGTCATTAATAGGCTGAACTGCCCATGGAGGACTTCTGGTGTCATGTATTGTGGTTCGCACTATTGACCTGCCATTGAAACATCATTTTTTGATGATGCGTAGATGGCAGAGCGGATAGTGTGATTCGCTTGCATGGCTAGGCGGGGTTGTCGCACGGAAGGTCCAGTGTTCAAATCCTGGTTAAGCCACTCATGTCTGTTGTTTTTCTGTTGTCTGGTGTTCTACTTCTTTATTTCCTGCGAGTGCCTGATAACATACCTTTATATTTATTTCATATTAATTTACTGTTTACAGGCCTCAGGTTTCCCTCCCTTATTTGTAATAAATGTTTGTACAATACCAAACCTACCCACTATCCTGTTCTCACTGTTCTAGTCTACTATCATTTACTGGACACAGTATTAAGGTCCTAAGGGTCTTGTTGGATTCGGCCTATACTGCTTGATAGAAATACAACAGAAGTGATTGCGTCATTAATAGGCTGAACTGCCCATGGAGGACTTCTGGTGTCGTGTATTGTGGTTCGCACTATTGACCTGCCATTGAAACATCATTTTTTTGATGATGCGTAGATGGCAGAGCGGATAGTGTGATTCGCTTGCATGGCTAGGCGGGGTTGTCGCACGGAAGGTCCAGTGTTCAAATCCTGGGTAAGCCACTCATGTCTGTTGTTTTTTCTGTTGTCTGGTGTTCTACTTCTTTATTTCCTGCGAGTGCCTGATAACATACCTTTATATTTGTTTCATATTTCAATTACTGTACTTTTACAGGCCTCAGGTTTCCCTCCCTTATTTGTAATAAATGTTTGTACAATACCAAACCTACCCACTATCCTGTTCTCACTGTTCTAGTCTACTATCATTTACTGGACACAGTATTAAGGTCCTAAGGGTCTTGTTGGATTCGGCCTATACTGCTTGATAGAAATACAACAGAAGTGATTGCGTCATTAATAGGCTGAACTGCCCATGGAGGACTTCTGGTGTCGTGTATTGTGGTTCGCACTATTGACCTGCCATTGAAACATCATTTTTTGATGATGCGTAGATGGCAGAGCGGATAGTGTGATTCGGTTGCATGGCTAGGCGGGGTTGTCGCACGGAAGGTCCAGTGTTCAAATCCTGGGTAAGCCACTCATGTCTGTTGTTTTTCTGTTGTCTGGTGTTCTACTTCTTTATTTCCTGCGAGTGCCTGATAACATACCTTTATATTTGTTTCATATTAAAGAACTGTTAACTCAGATTTCAGTAATTAAAATGATAAGAAAGATATGGAAAGACCTTGAGGCGATGGCACATGACAAGAGGAAATGGCATAAGTTTGTTGAAGGCCTATGCTCCTTGGGAATCTGAAGGGTACGACTGAATGAACTCAGATGTTAAATCAGTTCTTCTGTGCGGCATTGAAACATGAAGAACAGAAGCGACAACCAAGAAGCTGTAACATTTTATGGATTGGCGCTTGTGTAGAAGAGAAAGATAAAAGTGGTGTGACAAGAACACCAATATGGAACTGATGGAACACGAGCCAGACAAACAACAGTGGAACAAGGGGTCAGGTAAAAACGTTCGGGTAGGACATAACATACAGTTTGCAGCCAGTGAGAAGAGATGAACAGTCCCAACTAAGATGGTTTGGCCATGTCTGCAGAATGGGAGAAGATCGGCTACCACGCCAAATATGTGAAACTAAAAGCCAGGGATCCAGACCTCCAGGACGACCCAGAGGCCGCTGGGGAAGGGGGGGGGGGAGAGAACAACATTAGACACTCTCTGAAAGACCGAGGACTAGAATGGAATCAGGCCAGGAGGAAGACAGCTTATAGGATAGTATGGCGCTCACTGTTCCAAATCTCTACACCTCACGGTAGAAGAGGAACGACTAAGTAAGTAAGTAAGTAAGAGAAGAGACGGTGAAAAGAGGCATCCCTGCCGCACTCCAGTTCTTATCCATAATCCCAGGAAACCATCTGACAGCTTTACCAGGAAGTTATGGAATCAGCAGAGTAGAAACAATAGAGGTGATAATTAGAAGCAGGTTAGATAAAGTGAATAAATAAGACGTTGGGAAAACTGCAGTGGATGGTTCAAAACATGATGGCTTGGCAGGAATGAACTGAAGACCTGAGCCACACAAGCTGTTTGGTAATGATAATGATGATCACCATGCTTTCCCCCATTAATACATATGTCTTCCGCTGCACATTTTCATTATGCAAATAGGTTGTTTGGTTGTACTCTCAGCATTATTAAACTGCGTTAGTTTTGAAGTTGTGCATTACGACTGTACGTCGCAACGAGTGTGCACACTGGTGTAGCGTGACACTAGGCAGAATACATTATATAATGATATACACAATTATATGTTATGAAAAAATATTACGAAAGAATCACACATACAATTTTACAAATATTAAGTTATCATTGTCCACAAATCTATTACAAGAAATTAGGGAGCGCTGTATAATGATTGCAGCGATTTTTAAAAATATTTACCATGCCCACCTATTTAAATATTATAGTGTGCCGTGAAATTCTGAAGGACACTTAAGTGTGCCGTGAAGTTAAAAAAAAATAATTTCGGAGCACTGTATTTAAGCGACCTATTGCCGCTTTTTTTTTTTTTCTATTTCAGTCTGCATTAAGTATTCCAGAATTTATTTTTTCTGTCAGTATTGAACTATCAGATGTTCTGTTCTGCTGTCAGCACTAAAATCGGCTGCTGTCAGCACTAAAATCGGTTTCTTGTTCTGCAGTTAGCGCATGCAAATCAACTTCTTTTATTCCGTTAGTGGCTTTCAGGCAGCTTTCTTTCTTTTTTTCTTTTTTTTTAAACGGCGCTGTTTATCAGTTTTAAGAGCACCTTTCTGTACGAATGTTTGAAGTTAAGTTAATTAGACCAAAAAACATTTTGATCAAAAGCTTTCAAGCACCGCCAATGTATTTTCCATAACCAAAGACTTTGTAGCAGGAGTTTCATCACGAGGAGGGGTAATCTAATGAGAATAACGGAAGAATAGCAGAAGGTACAGACAGTGGGGGTGTACGGAGGAAGTGGTGAAACAGATGAATGGATACAATATTATACATGGAGAGAGAATGATGAATGTCATGAATTAAATTTATAAAACGAAGCCAGGAAACACAGAAGAAACAAAGAGAAGAGATGCGTCAGATAAGAACTAGAGAGGAAATTATTGTCAATGACAAGCCAGCCCACTGATACTGTAATATACCTTTTTTCTTCTTTTATTTTTTATCTTTTGCTAAAACCGTGAAACCAGGAGGACTTGGCATGTGCTTAGTGAGGGTATGTGGTTCTTGTGGAGCTAAAGGGTACTGAATGATTATGCTGTGACACGTGCTATCTTCGTCCTGTAATCTAACCGCCGAGTAAGGTACCTCCCATAATGAACTCTTAATAATTTTATTAATTGCTTTCACATTTGTCTGTCTTGTGCCAGTATAGGTGTATCTGCAAATGGCTGATATGGGGTGTCCATAAATTATTCATCCCATTATAAGCCTTAATAAATTCATTATTATGGAAGCTATCTTAAAACGGTTTGCGGTAATTACTAACATAACCGAGCTATCTTAAAACGGCTTGCGATAATTACTAAAATAACTGAGCTATCTTAAAAAGGATTGCCATAATTACTACCACAATCCAAGACATTTTGTCTTGTAAAATTAACACACAATTGTCGCATATGGAGATACGAAAATCCGTAGGAATGTTGTTGTTTTTTAACACGAACGCAACAGTCCAAAATACAAACGTTTGGTGCTCTCTCTCCCCCATACCCGTGTGATTATACCATTTTTCTTCCACGAGAACAGCTACCAATTACCTAACTATGCTTGAATTGCATGCTGCACTACAGCTTAGAATATGCAACCCCATGTGTTCTTTCAGCAAGATAGGGCACCGCCACTTTGGGGATTAGCTGTAGGTTTAATATGACATTGCACGTTATGTAATAAAATAACAGGTAATTTTCTTTGTTTTGACATCTATTTCATATAATTAGCTGGATATAAGCGAAGAAAGGAAACAAAAAATGTTTAAACAGGAAGTGACTTTACAATCATCCTGTTCAAATTCATACGCCCAATTCTTTCACATATGTAGCTTCACCCATGTTTTCCCTACACCTTGCTTCTTTTTTTTTTTCCTTCATCAGTACGGGACAAAACTTATTCATTGTGAATTTATAACTTCTCCATATATTATGACAAAATCAAATTACCGTCAACAGTTGCTATGATATGCATCAAAACACATGGGAATGTGAAGAAAATATACAATAATAATTATCCTTCCGGCACCTCACATTTAGGTGGCGGATGACTACAATCAGACAAGAGCCAGCGGAACAAGCAATGAGGAGAAAACACTGGGGGGGGGGGGGGGGGGGGGGGGGGGGGGCTGGGTTTAAAGAAATATGACGTACACAAAAACACGCCAGCGTGGATCGCTTCTTTCATAAATGATGCCTGAACAAAGTATATTTTGTAACCTCATTTCTCATAGCCAACTGTGTCCGCAATAGTAGACAACTCCCTCGTGGACGATTGTTATTATTATAATAATTCCAGCTGAAATATCGGATAACTGTGATAACATTTAACTGGTTTAAATTGATATATCTATATATAGACTTGAGCTCCCCATGCGACATAGGCCTTCAACAAACACATGACAAGTCCTCAAGTCACGTGTCATCAGTTCAAGTTCTGTCCGTGTCTTCTTCATCATTTTTCAATTATGTCTACAGTACTCTTCTTCCGATGTTTTTGGTCTGCCTCTATTACCCTTGGAGCCGCGGTAGCGCAGTGGTTAGTGCACTGGCTTCCTAGCTCAGTGGTCCATGGTTGTTTTTTTTTTTTTCTATAACCAGCGGCACTCGAGCTTTCCAGCTCTTTCGGCCCAATGACATGTCATTGCGAGGCTGGGGGGGTCAGTGGACTTTCCTTCCAACCCGGTCAGGAGCTTCGCTCCTTCCCATCCACACGGGATTTATGTGCAGGAGCCGTTCAGGTTATTCAGTCAAATTTCCGGTCGTAAACATTTCTTCAAACGCCGACGGCCGGGTTTGAACCATGAACACCTGGTCGCCAGTACAACGTCGTAGCCATTACACCAGCGCGGCTCCCGAGTGGTCCATGGTTCGATCCCCTGTTGAGGAGTGAGTTTTTTTAGACCGCAAACGGCTCCGGGGTCGACCCAGCCTCATGAATTGGGTACCAGAACAACTCTAGGAAGGTTAAGGCGGCCGGCGTGATGCTGACCACATCACCCCTAGTGTGCCGTTGGTCAAGAAAATACGGGCCCAACACCGTATTCCCAATATGCCTCAATTGGCGTGTAACGGGATCCTTTACTTCTTTTTCTATTACCCTTGGGGTTCCAGAACAAGGACTGCCTTGTAATGCTATCAACAGGTTTTCTATAATGTAATATACTCACCTTAAAAACCAAAATGCCGACTAAATAAACTGCACTGTTGATTAAAATCAATGTTCGACCGTACGTATGTATCATACTATCTAATCCTATTGTATTTTTGATGATAAAATACGTATTATACACGTATGGTTAAACTTATGTACGATGAAATACATTGCATCACTGCGTCAAATGACCATTTTTCTGTAAATCTGAACGTTTTAACACATGTTCGTCTAGAAATTCAAGGCGTAGTTTAAATAAAACATATATGTGTGATATTTACCTTTAAAAGTGTCAGCAAAACTCTTGTTACACAAAAACAAACTCTTTTTAAACACATTATGCGCCAGTGACGTAATTTCACGCTATACCAATGAAAAGCGCCCCATGTCAAACTTACTCATATTAATTTAACGTACAATAACGTATTATACGCGTATTTTATTTTTTGCCATAAAATACGTATAATACGCGTATTTTATTCTCAGAATACGGTCCAACATTGATTACAATTGATTTTCTAAAATAAATAAAACAATAGCAAGTTAATATCGTAGATTTGTGATAGGTGATTAAGACTTAGTTTGGTCCCTTCTGAATAGACATAGAAATAAGTGATAGCTCAGTGGGAGGTGATAACATAGAAATAGATTTCACGGGTGAGATGGAGGAAATATATTAGATTCTGTCTCTGACACTCGAGAAGCTTCTCTCAGTCAGCCTATCATCTACAACAGAGTTAGATTAGTCAGACAAATCTAATATAATATATAGTAGTATATATATATACCTCCCATACACACACACATAAGTGACTACAATAGACACACAAACGTGAAACTATGACAATGGAAATATAGATAATTGGGAACGAACTGACCGACACACTGGAATAAGTTTATGTGAAGTTTAATTATCATAATAAACTTGCATCACAACATACAAAATTACATCAAACATATACAAATAGTCATAAAGTCAATGAATTGCTACAAGAATGATAGACCCATTGGTATGATCCTTTCCCTCGATGTATAGCCCACAGTCCTGTTAGAAGAAAAATGATAGCCCCAAGGAGTCACGGATATATGATTTAGTCTAAGATTTCCCTTTAAAGGTATGAACAGATTTGGATACTCTGATCTATCCTAAGGACAATATTGTTAGCAACAAAACTTGCATAAGAAATTTAAGACAGCAAAATGGGTGCCAAAATACAACAATAAAGTAATCACTCAGTCCTGCATTCACTCTATTCAGTCAGCCGTGATCATGTGCTTTCATTCGTACTTACAGCTTTGGTAGCAACTTCTGGAAACACAATTTTTAGGACATGCACATACAGACTCTCCAATGGTAGTCTTGGCCAAGAGAACCCCAGTTCCAAAAAGACGGGTTGAATTCACTACTTCAGGGAACGTTTTCTTGGTTATTCTTATTTATGGATATCTGTGTAAGTCACAATAAAATTGTCCAGGCACGAACGTTAACAGCGAGCACAGTGTCAATAGCTTAGGTTTCTAGTAATTAGGAATGTCAGGTAACTGCCTTCTCTCAGTCTTCTTCTTCTTCGATCCTTAACCACCGACCGTCAAAGCAGTCAGTGGCCTTCACGCCTAGTGGCGTCTTGTAGGGCAACAACAAATTGATTCCACTTTGCACGGTCGGTGGCCATCCTTCGTACAGTGCCCCAACTCTGGTTCATTCTTTGCATCTCAGCCTCCACAGTCCTCCGCCGAGTTGTTTTTGGTCGGCCTCTCTTTCGCTTTCCTTCAGGGGTCCAAAGCATAGCTGTTCTTGTGATGGCATCGGGGTCTCTTCTGAGGACATGACCAACCCAGCTCCAGCGTCTGCCAGCTATGATGGTATGCATGTCCTCTTGCTTGCTACGAGTAAGCAGATCTTGGTTGGTGATGGTATTCGGCCAAAAGATTCTGTGAATTTTTCTTAGGCATGTTGTGTGAAAAGAGGACAATTTTGACATTTCCTTCTCTGTGACTCTCCAGCATTCCGCACCATAGAGAAGCACAGAAAGCACGCAACTCTGGTATAATCTTAATTTTGTGCTTGTGCTGTATTGGGAGGACTTCCAGATGTTATTTAGGCTAAAGAAGGCTGTTCTTGCCTTATTCATTCTGATGTTGATGTCTTTGCCTGCCCCACCGTCTGGTGTTACTATGCTTCCTAGGTATGTGAAGGTATATGTCTGTACCAGTTGCTGATTCCTTACTGATATGGGCTCAGGGTTGCTCACATTGAGCGTCATGACCTCAGACTTCTTTAAATTGATGTTCAAGCCCACCTGCTGGCTAAATTTATTGAGTCTATCCGTTTTTTCCTGGATGTGTTGATGTGAATGTGCCAGCAGTGCAATGTCATCTGCATATTCCAGATCTTCCAATGTTGAAAATGTAGTCCATCTTATTCCTCTTGGACTGCCCTCTGTTGTCTGGCGCATCACCCAGTCTATGACTGTTAAAAATAGAGTGGTTGATAAGGGGCATCCCTGTCGTACTCCTGTCGTTGCTCTGCCCAACACTACACGTAAAGTTGGCATAGAGGCTTTTTATGATTGACACTATGCAGCTTGGAATTCCATAAGCCCTCAGTATTTTCCATAAACTGTCCCTATGTATGCTGTCAAAAGCCTTTTCAAAATCAACAAAATTTATGTAAAGCTGTCTTTGCCATTCTGAGCACTGCACTATAATGTTCCTGAGAGTGAATATATGGTCTACACATCTTCTGTTCTTTCTAAATCCTGCTTGTTCTTTCCTCAGTTTGTAGTCTACTGCCTTTGAGATTCTCTGTATAATTATCCTGCCTAGTATTTTGCTGGGAACTGAGAGAAGAGTGATTCCTCTCCAATTATTGCAGTCTGAAAGATCTCCCTTCTTGGGCAATTTGACAATTATTCCTTTGTTCCACTCTGATGGTGTTGTCCCCGTTTTCCACACTTGTGCAAATAGTGGTTCTAATAGTTCTGCTGCTAGCTCAGGGTCTGTCTTAAATAGCTCTGCATTTAAGTTATCATGGCCCGGAGCTTTACCGTTCTTTAACCCTTTGATTGCTGTGATGATTTCTTCTTTTCGTGGAATGTCTGTATTTACATCTAGATCGTTTTCAGCCTCAGGAACATTCAATTGTGTCTCTGGTATTTCCTTGTTCAGAGTTTCTCTGAAGTGCTCTGCCCATCTTGTTTCCTGTCCCTCTGCTGTCTTGATGAGATTTCCTTGCTTATCTCTTACTAATGTAATATTGTTTGCACCTTGTTTTCCGCTGATGAATTTAGTTATTTTGTATACTGTGCTTTGTTCATTTCTCAGTGCTGCCTCTTCTGCCTGTTTTGCAAGATCGTCTAGGAAATTCCTTTTGTTGGCTCGGGTTTGGCGTTTAACTTCCCTGTCCAGTTGACTGTACTGTTCGCTATATAGTTGCTTTAACCTGGGGGACTTCGCTTCTATTTTCTTTCTTTTCATTTCCTTTCTCATCTTTATGGTGTTTAGTGTTTCTGGTGTTATCCAGTCTTGCTTCTTCCTTTCCTGGAATCCTAAGCATGATTTGCTACTTTCCTTATATATTGTTGAAATGGTGTTAAAATTCTGGTCTATATCATCAGTCAATGTCTTTTCCTGGCTTTTGGCAAATTGATATCGTTTCTTAATGTCGGCCGCAAACGCTTTTCTGGTAAGGGGGTCCTTCAATTTGCTGATGTCAAACCTTTTCTGTGTAGTTACAGTTGGTCCAGCCCTTCTTAGTTTCACTTTCAGTTTTGCTACTACTAAATGGTGATCGCTTCCCACATCTGCACCTCTTCTTACCTTCACATCTTGTAATGCATGTCTCCATCTACCGTTAACCATGATGTGGTCTATCTGGTTTCTGTCCCGACCATTTGGTGATTCCCATGTTAACTTGTGAATTTCCTTATGTGGGAAAAGTGTTCCTCCAATGACCAGGTTGTTAATGCTACAGAAACTTATTAGCTTATCCCCATTTTCGTTTGCTATTCCGCTGCCGCATTTCCCCATTGTTCTTTCATTGTATGTATTGTGTGTACCAACTTTCGCATTGAGGTCTCCCATTACTATTGTGGTGAAGTGGGATGTTATAAATATTTATAGGGGGACTTAGTGTACTGACTGAGATCAGCTGTGAAGGTATCTATATCTAATGAGAGTAGTGTATTATAGATAACCTTACTTGCTGCCACATATATATATATATCTCAGTCAGAATTATTCTGGAATAGTGTGATGACTACGTTATATGTCTAGGGTATGTGTATGATGAAGTGTAAGTCACAACAACAGACAGATAAACAATTTAATTTAATCCACTACTCTTGACAACACTGTGACACTCACATACATATAACACTCTATGAGAATATCTTAAGGAGTCACTGATAACTTTTCAAATAACAATATGTATTCATTGTTGTCATAAAGGTATATGTGTCCTGATTCAAATACAAAGGAACCAGGAATCACAATCAATTTTAATTACAAGTATATGTACAGACTTTATCAATATGAATATTGTAGTGACATATATTATTAAAAATATCCTATGTGTGTCAGTTGTGTAGTAGTAATATGAGGTAATACTGGTTTTGTTTTGTTCAAGCTCTGTTGGTATTTGTCATCATGACTTCAATAGTTTGTCTTTTGGGACTAGTATTGGAGATGTTCTCAGTTCCTGATATTAAGACAATTAAATTCCCCTCTGAATGTTATTTTTACAAAGTCATTTCAAGATGAGGGGACATAATGTTGAGCTCAGCTGGCCAAATCAGCTTATCTTGCGTGATGGCGGCAGGAAAGGACTCCTCTGCTCGAATTCTCCCCTGGGCTCTGGAGACACCTCACTGATAGCTAGATGGACCAAGGAGTATGCTGTCCGACTCTGGATTCAGCAAAGCTCTGACCAGGTGCTGC
This sequence comes from Oreohelix idahoensis, assembly GCA_024509875.1. Lineage (NCBI taxonomy): Eukaryota > Metazoa > Mollusca > Gastropoda > Stylommatophora > Oreohelicidae > Oreohelix > Oreohelix idahoensis. Next base: position 143,481 of record JAMPIV010003556.1, read on the forward strand.
TCAATACCATCAAGACCACGGTCCCTGAAAACAAGAAGGATGTACCTTCTACTTCATAACTAATTGATACTCTAGTTCTACACAGAGCACAATACATCACAAACATTGAGTTCAGAGCGTTAGGCCAACTGTCAGCTTCATCTGAAATACTTTATACCAGCATTAACCTCCTTAATGGTTACTACGCCTCTGCAATTCCAGCATTATTTCTGTCTAATCAACAATCTAGGTGTCAGTGTACTGTTTGGCCATTCCATGCAGTTTTACTTTCCTCCGACACCTTCTGTTCAGGCTGGAGCATTATAGGCTTTACATCAGGTTTGCTACTGAACTACACATATATACAGGCATAAATTAACAATTCACATTCAATTTTCATTAAAAGATACTGAATGTTTCAAGCTTACCACAATTCATGGAAACAAACACAGATACGTTGTCGTGGAATATTCTAATCCACATATATAAATTAAACGTGTGCTGTATTTCTAAGAAAAACCTTGAGATATGCAAGTTGACCTAAATTTTAAATTCCATTCATGTCTTTTTCTACACTATGTTACCAAAAACAAAAGGCAGATGGACTAAAGGATAGCGAGAAGAGAGAGGGGCGAATAAAGCCGAACGCATGCAAAATTAAACACGCGTCTCGCTATTAATGCCACCCCCAACCCGCGTCGCGCGATACACAAATGCTGCCATCACGCGTGTAAGACTACAAGCACTAACTTTTTTTCAGACGGACAGTGATAAATTCACTACCCTTCCCAGAGTTAGGTTTTAAAATCACAAAAAACGCTTATTAGGAAAGATAACAATAGATGGGTTTACGTTTGAAAACATAACAGTACCCAGACAGCACATCTTCGAAACAGGAGGTAGAAGAAATTGCATATTTTGAACGCAGCCACGTAGCTCCTTTAAATTTGTATTTTTGGGTTCCTTAGGGCTTGCTGACAAAGAATATGTAAAACGTTACGCAAATAGTCCAGGAATTAATAAATTATAACCAAAATAAAATATTGGGGATGCCTGACAGCATAAAATCATTTCTGCTCATAAGATTTTTTTTATAACGTGTTTGAAAAAAATTTACGTTACAGAAATAGTCTACCATGTAAACTCCAAATTGATTGGAGCGCAACAAATGAAAGCCTAACCACGATTGGTCGGACTATAAATACTATCTTTCGTTGTCAAGGGAGACGGGGAAGGGTAACATTTTTTCAAACACTTGTCGAAACGTGGCTCATTGGCCAGTCTCGCTGATATACACACTTGGGAGCGTTAGTTCGAAACCACTTGTTTAAATAAGCTTGATAAAGCATCAGTGCGTTGAAGCCAGCTTATATTTTGCTAAATAAAAGCCTGGAACATAGGCAGATGGGAATTTGTGCCAGTTTGTGCCAGAATTCATTGCTAATCAACGTATCTGTGTTTATTCCTAGGAATTGTGGTAAGCTTGAACCATTCAATATCTTTTAATGAAAATTGAATGTGAATTGTTGATTTATGCCTGTATATATATATGTGTAGTTCAGTGGCAAACGTGAGGTAAAGCCTATAATGCTCCAGCCTGAACAGAGGGTGTCGGAGAGAAGTAAAACGGCATGGAATGGCCAAACAGTACACTGACACCTGGATGATTGACTAGAAAGAAATAATGCTGGAAGTGCAGAGGCGTAGTAACCATTAAGAAGGGTAATACTGGAATAAAGTATTTCAAATGAAGCTGACAGTTGGCCTAACGCTCTGAACTCAATGTTTGTGCTGTGTTGTGATCAGTGTAAAAAGAAATTATAAGTTAGTTATGAAGTAGAAGGTACATCCTTCTTGATTTCAGGGACCGTGGTCTTGATGGTAGTGAGCAGCACCTAGTCAGAGCTTTGCTGAATCCTGAGTCGGACAGCATACTCCTTGGTCTTTTTAGCTATCAGTGAGGTGTCTCCTGAACCCAGAGGAGAATTCGAGCAGAGGAGTCCTTTCCTGCCGCCATCACGCCAGATAAGCGAATTGGCCAGCTGAGCTCAACATTATGTCCCCTCATCTTGAAATGACTTTATAAAAATAACATTCAAAGGGGAAATTAATTGTCTTAATATCAGGAACTGAGAACATCTCAAATACTAATTTCCTTAAGACAAACTATTGAAGTCATGATGACAACTACCAACAGAGCTTGAACAAAACAAAACCAGTATTACCTCATACTACTATTACACAACTGACACACATAGGATATTTTTAATAATATATGTCACTACCAGATTCATAGTAATACATTCTGTACATAACTTGTAATTAACATTGATTGTGATTCCTGGTTCCTTTGTCTTTGAATCAGGACACACATATGCCTTTATGATAGAAATGAATACATATTGTTATTTGAAAAGTTACGAGTGTCTCCTGTAAGATATTCTCATAGAGTGTTATATGTATGTGAGTGTCACAGTGTTGTCAAGAGTAGTGGATTAAATTAAATTGTTTATCTGTCTGTTGTTGTGACTTACACTTCACCATACACATACCCTAGACACATAACGTAGCATCACACTATTCCAGAATAATTCTGACTGAGATATAGAGATATGTGGTAGCAAGTAAGGTTATCTATAATACACTACTCTTAATAGATATAGATACCTTCACAGCTGATCTCAGTCAGTACACTAAGTCCCCTACAAATATTTATAACATCCCACTTCACCACATATATTGGGGTCTCGCTCTTGGGATTTTGAATCTTTCCCTATTAAAAATATTGGGGGTAATTCACTTCAGGGAATATAAGAATTAAAAGGTATCCTTGGGTGGAATTAAATAAGGTTGAGCTCACGGTGCCTGTGTTGTCCATATATATATTTAGAATTTGAATTGTTGGTTAGACATTGTAGAAATTTACCTGATAGACAATGGCGGACCTGGCCAAGTTTCGATCTGCTGCTGTACAGACTGCAAAAGAGTTAGGATTAGATGGGCAAGTTATGGTTGCCTATGTCACTACGGAATGTGACAAATTTATTGAACGCGAAGAAAGAAGATTAGAAGCCGAAAAAAGTTAGAGGCTGAAGGGATTAAGAGGTTGCAATTTGAAGCTGAGGCTGAGACTAAGAGGTTGCAGATTGAGGCTGAGGCTAAGAAATTGGAGGCAGAAAGAGAAGACAAAAGATTAGCTGCAGAAAGAGAAAGAAGAAAAGCTGCAAGAGAAAGAAATTAGCTGCAGAAAGGGAAGAGAAGAAATTAGCTGCAGAAAGGGAAGAGAAGAAATTAGCTGCAGAAAGGGAAGCAGAAGATAAAAGATTACAAAGGGAACATGAGTTACGACTAAGGGAGTTTGAGTTTCAAGGCCATGCTCCTGAAAATGGTGCCAGTCCCTTTGCCTCTGATGCCACTGCTAGCCAAGGAGCCTCAACCTCAGCTATGAATTTTCATTTAGATCATTTTGTTGAGAAAGACGATGATATTGAGAGCTACCTAAATAGGTATGAACTATTAGCTACCACGTATGGGTTAGAGAGAGAAAGGTGGAGCTTAAAGTTATCTCAGGGACTTCGTGGGGCAGCTTATGAAGTTTTTGCAAAAATGAGCAGAGGTGATCAGGAAAATTATGACATGCTAAAGCAGGCTCTTTTGTTAAGATATGAAAAGAATGCAGAATTTTATAGGAAAAAATTTAGGAATGCTAAACTACTGTCAGGTGAAACCTATCACCAGTTCTCTGCACGAATAGAGACATACTTGGAGAAATGGACTTCTCTGGGGAAAACCCAAGATCTTAAGGAAATGGTCCTTATAGAGCAATTAAGAGAGTCCATGGCTCCAGACCTGAGAAAGTTTCTCATGGAACAAGGTGCAGAGAGGCTGGGTGAGTTGCTAAATGTTGCTGAAAGGTATCAAGCAGCTCAAGCAGAGGTAACAGGTAATAAAAAGAAACAAGTGGATAACTTTAGGGCACCACAGAACTTTAATAAATTTGATCCTAGGGATCAAAATAAAGGTAAGCACCAATTTGATAGGCCACGGTATGAAATAAAAATAAATTCCCACAATTCGATGAAAGGAAATATGATGAAAGAAAATCTTTCAACCAAGGAAAAAGGTGGTGTAAGAATTGTCAGATGGACAATCATGACACTGACCGTTGCAGAAGGAAACCTGTGTATATGGCAACCCTTCAGGTCAGGTCGACCTCAAGACAGGAGGAGGATATTATGTTAGATACCACTCCAGAAGAGATGAGGAAGGCACAGCCTGGGGATAAAACACTCAAGCCTTGTTTCAGAAAATTGTCAACTTGTCATACAACTCCAGGCAAGGGAGATTTTTACATGAAAAACAAGTTGATGTATAGGAAGACTGGAGCTAGATCCAATGGTCACGGACAGCTGGTTCTTCCAAAAAGATATAGGACAGACTTAATAAGGAGCCTACATGTGAAACCAGATGGGGACCATGAGAAGATAGGTACCATCATTCAAAAGGTGGCTCACAATTATTATTGGCCCAAAGCAAGATGGGACATTGAGAATTTTGTAGAAAGGTGTAGCATAGCACATGAGGGTAAACCCACAAGTGGGAACATGGATCAGGACCTGGACACGCCCCGGGGCAACATTAGGGCTGATAATAAAAAAAATAAAATGATTTGATAAAGTGGACCAAATGGAATGGGAAGCCCCTTTTCACGGACAAGCTTCACTTAACTGTTTTACAATGGCCACTATGCGGAGAGTGCAAAAAGATGTCTTACCCCAGGATAAGCCGACAATCCCTCAATCGGACTTAAACAAACTGGAGGAAGAGGATGTAGAGAGGAAATCTCTCATCAAGAATTTTAAGTGGGGAGAAAGCCCCAAAAGAAATCTTGGTAGCGGTCGTTTTGTGAATGATAATTCTGGGAGGAAAAATCATCACTATAAAGCTTCGAGTGGAAGAGACCATACCGGTGCATGGACAAATAGGTCCACACAATTAAAGGTCCATATGTAGCTATGTTAAGAACGTGGACTGATGAAAAGGCAGAGGAAAACATTACATCTTCATACCAATATGTGAATGAGCTGACCACTCGGTTGAAAACTGGCTGGAAACTTGCCAATGAAAATTTGAAACAAGCCAGGAAGAAACATGCTGCCTATTATAACAGGAAGGCGAAAGACAGAAATTTGGCTGTGGGAGAGAAAGTACTGCTTCTTTTGCCCGGGAGTCAGAATAAGTTACAAATTGGATGGCAGGGTCCATATACAGTTTTAGAGAAGGTATCTAGAACAAATTATAAGATAGATAAGAAGGGGAAAGAAAAAATCTATCATGTGAATCTCCTGAAGAAAATATTTGGAAAGAGAATACTCAGGCGGACAACTCTGCTTTCCATCGTCTAAGGAGATTGAAAAAGTGAATCCACTTTCATTATTTTTGTCCAGAGACAGGTGTCCCTGTGAGACAGGCACAGTGGAAAACAGTATACACATTTCGGAGGTACCCGGTTGCAGCTAATCGGCAATGAAGGAGCAACCAGTCCAGGTCGAGAAACATCCTTCAATATACAGGCCAAACTCGATAGATCCAGTCCAAATCCCGGTCGACGTAAAATCCTCAAATGCCGTTTGCTAAGGAAAGTTTGAAGTATCAATTGGATGCCAGAGTCCATATACAGTTTTAGAGAAGGAACGCTAGCGGGGAAAGAAAAAAATCTATCATGTGAATCTCCTGAAGAAATATTTGGAAAGAGAACATCAGGAAGAGACACACTTGTTGACCTTGTCCATCGCCATGGAGATGAAAAAGGAACCACTTTCATCATTTGAATATCCATTACACCCCTGTGAGACAGCAGCACAGGTGAAAATCAGTACACATTTAACGAAAACTCAGAAAGAGAGAGTGCAACAGGTTCTAAATAATCATGCAGAGGTGTTAACAGACCGACCAGGGCATACAAACCTACTGGAATATGATATGAAACTAATAGACTCCACACCTGTCTGTATGAAACCATATTCGATTCCGTTTGCTAAGGAGAAAGCTTTGAAGGAAGAGATAGACTATCTATTGAAGGAAGGAATTATTTCGCACAGTGAGTCTTCTGTCATGAAATATTCTAATCCACATATATAAATTATTAGGTAAATATGAAGCCTAACAAATAAAATTAATAAAGAGAAGAGCAATGGTAAAATGACATTGCTGTCACAAGGAATGTACTCGAAATCCCCCTTGTTTTCTGCTTCGTCTGCAAATTGTAACGCTTTCACGTTGATAGTAAAAGCTTACTGTATTATTACCCGCTTTCTTCAATGAAACGTGTGCTGTATTTCTTGGAAAAAACATTGAGAGACTGCGTAATGACCTAAATTAATCCTAACATTAATTATATTACGTTACCAAAACGAACGAACAGATGGACAAAAGGATAGCGAGAGGGGAGGGCTGAAAATCAGGAACGCATGCAACACGCGACGCGCGATATACAAATGCTGGCATCACGCGTGTAAGTCTACAAGCACTAACTTTTTCAGACGGACAGTGATAAAATACACTACCCTTTCCCAGAGTTAGGTTTATAAATCATAACAAACTCTTATTAGAAAAGATAACATTAGATGGGTTTACGGTTGAAAACATAACAGTACCCAGACAGCACATCTTCCAAACAGGAGGTAGTAGAAAATACATATTTTGAACGCAGCCACGTAGCTCCTTTAAATTAGTATTTTTGGGTTCCTTAGGGCTTGCTGACAAATAATATGTAAAACGTTACGCAAATAGTCCAGGAATTAATAAATTATACCCAAAATAAAATATTGGGGGTGCCTGACAGCATAAAATCATTTCTGCTCATAAAATTTTTTTTATAACGTGTTTGAAAAAAACCTTACGTTACATAAATAGCCTACCATGTAAACTCCAAATTGATTGGAGCGCAACAAATGAAAGCCTAACCACGATTGGTCGGGCTATAAATACTATCTTGGTTGTTGGGGGAGACGGGAAAAGATAACATTTTTTCAAACACTTGTCGAAACGTGGCTCATTGGCCAGTCTCGCTGATATACACACTTGGGAGCGTTAGTTCGAGACCACTTGTTTAAAATAGCTTGATAAAGCATCAGTGCGTTGAAGCCAGCATATATTTGGCTCAATAAAAGCCTGGAACATAGGCAGATGGAAGTTTGTGCCAGTTTGTGCCAGAATTCATTGCTAATCAACGTATCTGTGTTATTCGTATGAATTGTGGTAAGCTTGAACCATTTAATATCTTTTAATGAAAATTGAATGTGAATTGTTGATTTATGCCTGTATATATATGTGTAGTTCAGTGGCAAACGTGAGGTAAAGCCTAAAATGCTCCAGCCTGAACAGAGGGTGTCGGAGAGAAGTAAAACGGCATGGAATGGCCAAACAGTACACTGACACCTGGATGATTGACTAGAAAGAAATAATGCTGGAAGTGCAGAGGCGTAGTGACCATTAAGGATGGTAATGCTGGTATAAAGTATTTCAGATGAAGCTGACTGTTGGCCTAACGCTCTGAACGCAATGTTTGTGCTGTATTGTGATCAGTGTAAAAGAGAATATAAATTAGTTATGAAGTAGAAGGTACATCCTTCTTGATTTCAGGGACAGTGGTCTTGATGGTACTGAGCAGCATCTGGTCAGAGATTTGCTGAATCCAGTGTCGGACAGCATACTCCTTGGTCTTTTTAGCTATCAGTGAGGTGTCTCCTGAGCCCAGAGGAGAATTCGAGCAGAGGAGTCCTCTCCTGCCGCCATCACTCAAGATAAGCAGAGTTGGCCAGCTGAGCTCAACATTATGTCCCCTCATCTTGAAATAACTTTATAAAAATACTATTCAGAGGGGAATTTACTTGTCTTAAAATCAGGAACTGTGAACATCTCCAATACTGGTCCCTAAAGACAAACTATTGAAGTCATGATGACAAATACCAACAGAGCTTGAACAAAACAAAACCAGTATTACCTCATTTTACTACTACACAACTGACACACATAGAACATTTGTAATAATATATGTCACTACAATATTCATATTAAATACATTCTGTACATAACTTGTAATTTAAATTGATTGTGATTCCTGGTTCCCTTGTAGTTGAATCAGGACACATATTCATTCATGCTAGTAATGAATACATATTGTTATTTGAACCGTTACGAGTGACTTCTTTAAGCTATTCTCATAGAGTGTTATATGTATGTGAGTGTCACAGTGTTGTTAAGAGTAGTGGATTAAATTAAATTGTTTATCTGTCTGTTGTTGTGACTTACACTTCACCATACTCATACCCTAGACACATAACGTAGCATCACACTATTCCAGAATAATTCTGACTGAGATATATAGATATGTGGTAGCAAGTAAGGTTATCTATAATACACTACTCTTAATAGATATAGATACCTTCACAGCTGATCTCAGTCAGTACACTAAGTTCCCTATAAGTATTTATAACATCCCACTTCACCACATATATTGGGGGCTCGTCCGGGATTTTGAATCTTTAACTATTAAAAATATTGGGGGTAATTCACTTCAGGGAATATAAGAATTAAAAGGTATCCTTGGGTGGAATTAAATAAGGTTGAGCTCACGGTGCCTGTGTTGTCCATTAGAGATTGAATTGTTGGTTAGACATTGTATAAATTTACATAATAGACAATGGCGGACCTGGCCAAATTTCGATCTGCTGCGGTTCAGACTGCCAAAGAGTTAGGATTAGATGGGCAAGTTATGGTTGCCTATGTCACAACGGAATGTGACAAATTTATTGAACGCGAAGAAAGAAGATTAGAAAAAGAGGCCGAAAGAAAGTTGGAGGCTGAGACTAAGAGGTTGCAAGCTGAGGCTGAGACTAAGAGGTTGCAGATTGAGGCTGACAAAGAGGCTAAAGCATTGGAAGCCGAGGAAAGAAGACAAGCTGCAGAAAGAGAAGAGAAGAAATTAGCTGCAGAAAGAGAAGAGAAGAGATTAGCTGCAGAGAGGGAAGCAGAAAAGGAGGAGAAGAGATTACAAAGGGAACATGAGTTACGACTAAGGGAGTTTGAGTTTCAAGGCCATACTCCTGAAAATGGTGCCAGTCCCTTTGCCTCTGATGCTACGGTTACTCAGGGAGCCTCAATCTCAGCTATGAATTTTCATTTAGATCATTTTGTTGAGAAAGACGATGATATTGAGAGCTATATAAATAGGTACGAACTATTAGCTACCACGTATGGGTTAGAGAGAGAAAGGTGGAGCTTAAAGTTATCTCAGGGACTTCGTGGGGCAGCTTATGAAGTTTTTGCAAAAATGAGCAGAGGTGATCAGGAAAATTATGACATGCTAAAGCAGGCTCTTTTGTTAAGGTATGAAAAGAATGCAGAGTTTTACAGGAAAAAATTTAGGAATGCTAAACTACTGTCAGGTGAAACCTATCACCAGTTCTCTGCACGAATCGAGACATACTTGGAGAAATGGACTTCTCTGGGGAAAACCCAAGATCTTAAGGAAATGGTCCTTATAGAGCAACTAAGAGAGTCCATGGCTCCAGACCTGAGAAAGTTTCTCATGGAACAAGGTGCAGAGAGGCTGGGTGAGTTGCTAAATGTTGCTGAAAGGTATCAAGCAGCTCAAGCAGAGGTAACAGGTAATAAAAAGAAACAGGTGGATAACTTTAGGGCACCACAGAACTTTAATAAATTTGATCCTAGGGATCAAAATAAAGGTAAGCACCTGGTTCTTCCAAAAAGATATAGGACAGAATTAATAAGGAGCCTACATGTGAAACCAGATGGGGACCATGAGAAAATAGGTACCCTCATTCAAAAGGTGGCTCACAATTATTATTGGCCCAAAGCAAGATGGGACATTGAGAATTTTGTAGAAAGGTGTAGCATAGCACATGAGGGAACACCCACAAGTGGGAACATGGATCAGGACCTGGACACGCCATGGGGCAAAATCAGGCCTGACAATAAAAGGAAAAATAAATTTGATAAAGTGGACCAAATGGAATGGGAAGCCCCTTTTCACGGACAAGCTTCACTTAACTGTTTTACAATGGCCACTATGCGGAGAGTGCAAAAAGATGTCTTACCCCAGGATAAGCCGAAAATCCCTCAATCGGACTTAAACCAACTGGAGGAAGAAGATGTAGAGAGGAAATCTCTCATCAAGAATTTTAAGAGGGGAGACAGCCCCAAAAGAAAAATTGGTAGCGGTCGTTTTGTGAATGATAATTCTGGGAGGAAAAATCATCACTATAAAGCTTCGAGTGGAAGAGACCATACCGGTGCATGGACAAATAGGTCCTCACAATTAAAGGTCCATATGTAGCTTTGTTAAGAACGTGGACTGATGAAAAGGCAGAGGAAAACATTACATCTTCATACCAATATGTGAATGAGCTGACCACTCGGTTAAAAACTGGCTGGAAACTTGCCAATGAAAATTTGAAACAAGCCAGGAAGAAACATGCTGCCTATTATAACAGGAAGGCGAAAGACAGAAATTTGGCTGTGGGAGAGAAAGTACTGCTTCTTTTGCCTGGGAGTCAGAATAAGTTACAAATTGGATGGCAGGGTCCATATACAGTTCTAGAGAAGGTGTCTAGAACAAATTATAAGATAGATAAGAAGGGGAAAGAAAAAATCTATCATGTGAATCTCCTGAAGAAATATTTGGAAAGAGAACATCAGGAAGAGACACACTTGTTGACCTTGTCCATCGCCATGGAAATGAAAAAGGAACCACTTTCATCATTTGAATATCCATTACACCCCTGTGAGACAGCAGCACAGGTGAAAATCAGTACACATTTAACGAAAACTCAGAAAGAGAGAGTGCAACAGGTTCTAAATAATCATGCAGAGGTGTTAACAGACCGACCAGGGCATACAAACCTATTGGAATATGATATGAAACTCATAGACTCCACACCTGTCTGTATGAAACCATATTCGATTCCGTTTGCTAAGGAAAAAGCTTTGAAGGAAGAGATAGACTATCTGTTGAAGGAAGGAATTATTTCGCACAGTGAGTCTTCGTATAGTTCCGGTGTTGTACTCTTAAGGAAGCCCTCTGGAGAACATAGACTCTGTATAGATCACAGGAGACTGAATGCTATTACAGAAGGACAGGTGGATCCATTGCCGGATACAAATCAGCTGTTTGCCAGGTTAAATAAAGCTAAATATTTCTCAAAAGTGGATCTGAGTAAAGGATACTATCAGATTCCAGTAAAGCCTGAGGTTAGACCATACCTAGCTTTTAGTACCTCAGAAGGACACTATGAGTTTAATAGATTGCCATTTGGACTGAAGAATGCGCCTAGTGTCTTCTCTAGAATGATGAGAAAATTATTGGATCCTCTGAATAATCCCTGTATAACAAATTTTATGGATGATATCCTTATAGCAACAGAAACATTTGAGGAACACATTGACTCTCTGAACATGCTGTTTGATCGACTTAGGGAGGCAAATTTAACAGCCCGACCAACCAAATGTTGCGTTGGATGTAAAGAATTGGAATTTTTGGGACACACAGTTTATCAGGGAAACATGACCCCTGACCCAAAGAATTTAGAGAAACTACAGAAAGCCCCGAGACCACAAACCAAGAAGGACGTGAGATCCTTTGTCTCATTATGTGGTTTCTACCAGAAGTATATCAAAAACTTTAATTCCATATGTGCACCTTTAACGGAATTGACACGTAAAGGACTTCCAGATCGCATTACATGGACACCACAATGTGAAATGACTTACCAAGAATTGAAGGAAAAGCTCACAAGTAAACCCATTTTGAAATTACCTGACTTAAGTCAAGAATTCATAGTAAGGACGGATGCAAGTAATATTGGGTTAGGTGCAACTTTACTACAGAAATCAGATGCATTGGATGGGGAATTAAGCCCAGTGGCATATGCTAGCAGAAAGTTGAATAAAGCTGAAATCAACTACTCAACTAGCGAAAAAGAATGTCTTGCAGTAATATGGGCAATAAAGAAATTCAATATTTATCTATATGGGAAGGCATTTAAGTTGCAAACTGACCACAAACCTTTATCGTTTTTAGCACAGGCTAAGCATGAGAACTCTAGGTTACTCCGATGGTCTTTGCTTCTGGCTCCATATAATTTTAGCATTGAATATATATCTGGAAAAACCAATCTGGGAGCGGATTTTTTAAGCCGCCATCCGTGTGATGAGAATCACCGTAAACCCCAGAAATAATAATAAATTTCTCTATGTGTATATAGAATAAAGGACTGACATATAATGTCTGTTTTAAGAGGGGAGGTGTCATGAAATATTCTAATCCACATATATAAATTATTAGGTAAATATGAAGCCTAACAAATAAAATTAATAAAGAGAAGAGCAATGGTAAAATGACATTGCTGTCACAAGGAATGTACTCGAAATCCCCCTTGTTTTCTGCTTCGTCTGCAAATTGTAACGCTTTCACGTTGATAGTAAAAGCTTACTGTATTATACCCGCTTTCTTCAATGAAACGTGTGCTGTATTTCTTGGAAAAAACATTGAGAGACTGCGTAATGACCTAAATTAATCCTAACATTAATTATATTACGTTACCAAAACGAACGAACAGATGGACAAAAGGATAGCGAGAGGGGAGGGCTGAAAATCAGGAACGCATGCAACACGCGACGCGCGATATACAAATGCTGGCATCACGCGTGTAAGTCTACAAGCACTAACTTTTTCAGACGGACAGTGATAAAATACACTACCCTTTCCCAGAGTTAGGTTTATAAATCATAACAGACTCTTATTAGAAAAGATAACAATAGATGGGTTTACGTTTGAAAACATAACAGTACCCAGACAGCACATCTTCCAAACAGGAGGTAGTAGAAAATACATATTTTGAACGCAGCCACGTAGCTCCTTTAAATTAGTATTTTTGGGTTCCTTAGGGCTTGCTGACAAATAATATGTAAAACGTTACGCAAATAGTCCAGGAATTAATAAATTATACCCAAAATAAAATATTGGGGGTGCCTGACAGCATAAAATCATTTCTGCTCATAAGATTTTTTTTTAACGTGTTTGAAAAAAATTTACGTTACAGAAATAGCCTACCATGTAAACTTCAAATTGATTGGAGCGCAACAAATGAAAGCCTAACCACGATTGGTCGGGCTATAAATACTATCTTGGTTGTTGGGGGAGACGGGAAAAGATAACATTTTTTCAAACACTTGTCGAAACGTGGCTCATTGGCCAGTCTCGCTGATATACACACTTGGGAGCGTTAGTTCGAGACCACTTGTTTAAAATAGCTTGATAAAGCATCAGTGCGTTGAAGCCAGCATATATTTGGCTCAATAAAAGCCTGGAACATAGGCAGATGGAAGTTTGTGCCAGTTTGTGCCAGAATTCATTGCTAATCAACGTATCTGTGTTATTCGTATGAATTGTGGTAAGCTTGAACCATTTAATATCTTTTAATGAAAATTGAATGTGAATTGTTGATTTATGCCTGTATATATATGTGTAGTTCAGTGGCAAACGTGAGGTAAAGCCTAAAATGCTCCAGCCTGAACAGAGGGTGTCGGAGAGAAGTAAAACGGCATGGAATGGCCAAACAGTACACTGACACCTGGATGATTGACTAGAAAGAAATAATGCTGGAAGTGCAGAGGCGTAGTGACCATTAAGGATGGTAATGCTGGTATAAAGTATTTCAGATGAAGCTGACTGTTGGCCTAACGCTCTGAACGCAATGTTTGTGCTGTATTGTGATCAGTGTAAAAGAGAATATAAATTAGTTATGAAGTAGAAGGTACATCCTTCTTGATTTCAGGGACAGTGGTCTTGATGGTACTGAGCAGCATCTGGTCAGAGATTTGCTGAATCCAGTGTCGGACAGCATACTCCTTGGTCTTTTTAGCTATCAGTGAGGTGTCTCCTGAGCCCAGAGGAGAATTCGAGCAGAGGAGTCCTCTCCTGCCGCCATCACTCAAGATAAGCAGAGTTGGCCAGCTGAGCTCAACATTATGTCCCCTCATCTTGAAATAACTTTATAAAAATACTATTCAGAGGGGAATTTACTTGTCTTAAAATCAGGAACTGTGAACATCTCCAATACTGGTCCCTAAAGACAAACTATTGAAGTCATGATGACAAATACCAACAGAGCTTGAACAAAACAAAACCAGTATTACCTCATTTTACTACTACACAACTGACACACATAGAACATTTGTAATAATATATGTCACTACAATATTCATATTAAATACATTCTGTACATAACTTGTAATTTAAATTGATTGTGATTCCTGGTTCCCTTGTAGTTGAATCAGGACACATATTCATTCATGCTAGTAATGAATACATATTGTTATTTGAACCGTTACGAGTGACTTCTTTAAGCTATTCTCATAGAGTGTTATATGTATGTGAGTGTCACAGTGTTGTTAAGAGTAGTGGATTAAATTAAATTGTTTATCTGTCTGTTGTTGTGACTTACACTTCACCATACTCATACCCTAGACACATAACGTAGCATCACACTATTCCAGAATAATTCTGACTGAGATATATAGATATGTGGTAGCAAGTAAGGTTATCTATAATACACTACTCTTAATAGATATAGATACCTTCACAGCTGATCTCAGTCAGTACACTAAGTTCCCTATAAGTATTTATAACATCCCACTTCACCACATCTTCGTATAGTTCCGGTGTGGTACTCTTAAGGAAGCCCTCTGGAGAACATAGACTCTGTATAGATTACAGGAGACTGAATGCTATTACAGAAGGACAGGTGGATCCATTGCCGGATACAAATCAGCTGTTTGCCAGACGAAATAAAGCTAAATATTTCTCAAAAGTGGATCTGAGTAAAGGATACTATCAGATTCCAGTAAAGCCTGAGGTTAGACCATACCTAGCTTTTAGTACCTCAGAAGGACACTATGAGTTTAATAGATTGCCATTTGGATTGAAGAATGCGCCTAGTGTCTTCTCTATAATGATGAGAAAATTATTGGATCCTCTGAATAATCCCTGTATAACAAATTTTATGGATGATATCCTTATAGCAACAGAAACATTTGAGGAACACATTGACTCTCTGAACATGCTGTTTAATCGACTTAGGGAGGCAAATTTAACAGCCCGACCAACCAAATGTTGCGTTGGATGTAAAGAATTGGAATTTTTGGGACACACAGTTTATCAGGGAAACATGACCCCTGACCCAAAGAATTTAGAGAAACTACAGAAAGCCCCGAGACCACAAACCAAGAAGGACGTGAGATCCTTTGTCTCATTATGTGGTTTCTACCAGAAGTATATCAAAAACTTTAATTCCATATGTGCACCGTTAACTGAATTGACACGTAAAGGACATCCAGATCGCATTACACGGACACCACAATGTGAAATGACGTACCAAGAGTTGAAGGAAAAGCTCACAAGTAAACCCATTTTGAAATTACCTGACTTAAGTCAAGAATTCATTGTAAGGACGGATGCCAGTAATATTGGGCTAGGAGCAACTCTACTACAGAAATCAGATGCATTGGATGGGGAATTAAGCCCAGTGGCATATGCTAGCAGAAAGTTGAATAAAGCTGAAATCAACTACTCAACTAGCGAAAAAGAATGTCTTGCAGTAATATGGGCGATAAAGAAATTCAATATTTATCTATATGGGAAGGCATTTAAGTTGCAAACAGATCACAAACCGTTATCGTTTCTAGCACAGGCTAGGCATGAGAACTCCAGGTTACTCCGATGGTCTTTACTTTTGGCTCCATATAATTTTAGCATTGAGTATATATCTGGAAAAACCAATTTGGGAGCGGATTTTTTAAGCCGCCATCCGTGTGATGAGAATCACCGTAAACCCCAGAAATAATAATAAATTTCTCTATGTGAATATAGAATAAAGGACTGACATATAATGTCTGTTTTAAGAGGGGAGGTGTCGTGGAATATTCTAATCCACATATATAAATTATCAAGTAAATATAAAGCCTAATAAATACATATAATTAATAAAGGAAGAAGAATGGTAAAGAACAGTGCTGTCACAATGACAGTACTCGAAATCCCCCTTGTTTTCTGCTTCGTCTGCAAATTGTAACGCTTTCACGTTGATAGTAAAAGCTTACTGTATTATACCCGCTTTCTTCAATGAAACGTGTGCTGTATTTCTAAGAAAAACCTTGAGATATGCAAGTTGACCTAAATTTTAAATTCCATTCATGTCTTTTTCTACACTATGTTACCAAAAACAAAAGGCAGATGGACTAAAGGATAGCGAGAAGAGAGAGGGGCGAATAAAGCCGAACGCATGCAAAATTAAACACGCGTCTCGCTATTAATGCCACCCCCAACCCGCGTCGCGCGATACACAATGCTGCCATCACGCGTGTAAGACTACAAGCACTAACTTTTTTTCAGACGGACAGTGATAAATTCACTACCCTTCCCAGAGTTAGGTTTTAAAATCACAAAAAACGCTTATTAGGAAAGATAACAATAGATGGGTTTACGTTTGAAAACATAACAGTACCCAGACAGCACATCTTCGAAACAGGAGGTAGAAGAAATTGCATATTTTGAACGCAGCCACGTAGCTCCTTTAAATTTGTATTTTTGGGTTCCTTAGGGCTTGCTGACAAAGAATATGTAAAACGTTACGCAAATAGTCCAGGAATTAATAAATTATAACCAAAATAAAATATTGGGGATGCCTGACAGCATAAAATCATTTCTGCTCATAAGATTTTTTTTTATAACGTGTTTGAAAAAAATTTACGTTACAGAAATAGTCTACCATGTAAACTCCAAATTGATTGGAGCGCAACAAATGAAAGCCTAACCACGATTGGTCGGACTATAAATACTATCTTTCGTTGTCAAGGGAGACGGGGAAGGGTAACATTTTTTCAAACACTTGTCGAAACGTGGCTCATTGGCCAGTCTCGCTGATATACACACTTGGGAGCGTTAGTTCGAAACCACTTGTTTAAATAAGCTTGATAAAGCATCAGTGCGTTGAAGCCAGCTTATATTTTGCTAAATAAAAGCCTGGAACATAGGCAGATGGGAATTTGTGCCAGTTTGTGCCAGAATTCATTGCTAATCAACGTATCTGTGTTTATTCCTAGGAATTGTGGTAAGCTTGAACCATTCAATATCTTTTAATGAAAATTGAATGTGAATTGTTGATTTATGCCTGTATATATATATGTGTAGTTCAGTGGCAAACGTGAGGTAAAGCCTATAATGCTCCAGCCTGAACAGAGGGTGTCGGAGGAAAGTCAAACGGCATGGAATGGCCAAACAGTACACTGACACCTGGATGATTGACTAGAAAGAAATAATGCTGGAAGTGCAGAGGCGTAGTAACCATTAAGAAGGGTAATACTGGAATAAAGTATTTCAAATGAAGCTGACAGTTGGCCTAACGCTCTGAACTCAATGTTTGTGCTGTGTTGTGATCAGTGTAAAAAGAAATTATAAGTTAGTTATGAAGTAGAAGGTACATCCTCCTTGATTTCAGGGACCGTGGTCTTGATGGTAGTGAGCAGCACCTAGTCAGAGCTTTGCTGAATCCTGAGTCGGACAGCATACTCCTTGGTCTTTTTAGCTATCAGTGAGGTGTCTCCTGAACCCAGAGGAGAATTCGAGCAGAGGAGTCCTTTCCTGCCGCCATCACGCCAGATAAGCGAATTGGCCAGCTGAGCTCAACATTATGTCCCCTCATCTTGAAATGACTTTGTAAAATTAACATTAAGAGGGGAAATTAATTGTCTTAATATCAGGAACTGAGAACATCTCCAATACTAGTTTCCTTAAGACAAACTATTGAAGTCATGATGACAACTACCAACAGAGCTTGAACAAAACAAAACCAGTATTACCTCATACTACTATTACACAACTGACACACATAGGATATTTTTAATAATATATGTCACTACCAGATTCATATTAATACATTCTGTACATAACTTGTAATTAACATTGATTGTGATTCCTGGTTCCTTTGTCTTTGAATCAGGACACACATATGCCTTTATGATAGAAATGAATACATATTGTTATTTGAAAAGTTACGAGTGTCTCCTGTAAGATATTCTCATAGAGTGTTATATGTATGTGAGTGTCACAGTGTTGTCAAGAGTAATGGATTAAATTAAATTGTTTATCTGTCTGTTGTTGTGACTTACACTTCACCATACTCATACCCTAGACACATAACGTAGCATCACACTATTCCAGAATAATTCTGACTGAGATATAGTAAATATTTATAACATCCCACTTCACCACATACGTTGATTAGCAATGAATTCTGGCACAATTACTGGCACAAATTCCCATCTGCTTATGTTCCAGGCTTTTATTTAGCAAAAATATGAGCTGGCTTCAACGCACTGTTGCTTTATCAAGCTTATTTGCACTAGTGGTCTCGAACTAACGCTTCTAAGTGAGTATATCAGCGAGTCTGGCCAATCGAGCCACGTTTCGACAAGGGTTTGAAAAAATTTTAACTTCCTACGTCTCCCCTAACAACCAGGATAGCATTTATAGCCCGACTAATCGTGTTTAGCCTTACATATCATTCCAGCCAATCATTTCAAATGTAACTTGTGGCCCATTTCCCGTACAATGGTGGTGAAAAAAAATCTACCACTGAGCGATTCTGATTTTGGGTGTTGTCTGACAGCACTATCATTTTATTTTGGCTATAACTTGTTAATTCCTAGAATATTTGCATAACGTTGTACATATTCTTTGTCAGCAAACCCTAAGGAGCCCAAATATCCAAATTTAAAAGAGCTAAGTGGCTGCGTTCAAAATATGCAATTTCTAGGATAGTCGTGTAGTTGTTTTATTTTTTTTGTGAGAACCGCCACCTGTCCTGCTGTACTGTCAGACTAATGTCAGGATTTCGGACATAAAACAGTAGAATGTCAGGTTTCCCCAATAAGCGTTTTTCAGATTTTAAAACCTAACTCTGGGAAGGGTAGTGAATTTATCACTGTCCGTCTGAAAAAAAGTTAGTGCATGTAGTCTTACACGCGTGATGGCAGCATTTGTGTATCGCGCGACGCGTGTTTAGTGTTCGGCTTTCTGCCTCTCCCTTCTCGCTATCCTTTAGTCCATCTGTCTTTTGTTTTTGGTAACATAGTGTAGAAAAAAGACATGAATGGAATTTAAAATTTAGGTCAACTTGCATATTTCAAGGTTTTTCTTAGAAAGGCAGCACATTTTATTGTGTGTTTGGGAAACGCGTGTATGTTGCAGAAGGCCTTTAATATCAACGTGAAACGTTACAATTTGCCGACGAAGTAGAAAAGAAGGGGGATTTCGAGTACTGTCATTGTGACAGCACTGTTCTTTACCATTCTTCTTCCTTTATTAATTTTATTTGTTAGGCTTCATATTTACCTAATAATTTATATATGTGGATTAGAATATTCCACGACAACTATAACAAGATCATATCTAGGTGTGTCCTCCATTTCTTTCTGCAGTTGTTGATAGAATTCATCCTTGACCTCCTCATCGCTATCATTCGTTGGTGCGTAGCATTGTAGTGTTGGTGAATCTCCCTCTCAATCTCAATCGTATCAGTCTGTTGTTGATGGGTTTCCATTCCAGTAATGTCCTTTCTATCCCTTTCTGTAGAATAATGGCTACGCCTTCACTGTGCTGTCCATCCTCTCTTCCAGAGTAAAGTACTGTTTCTCCTGTTGCTGTTTTAACTTTTCCTGCCCCTGTCCATCTGCTCTCGCTTATCCCCAGGATGTGTAACCTATAGTTTCTCATTTCTGCCGTGACCTGTCTTAGTTTACCTGTCTCGTACATTGTCCTGACATTCCAAAATCCTATTCTTGTATCCTGTTTTGCGGTCAGGACATCCATTTTCATGTCAGTGGCTTCCTTTCGGCTTTCACCACTGACAGTCATACGAGCCACAGACTCCGAATGTCCATCCCGCAGCAAAGTTTGTTTATTTGATGTTGTTTCCGTAACTTCATTATTTTTTTTACATAGACAGGGGTGTCAGCCCTATGCTAAAACCCCCAACCTGGAGGACCAGGGTACCAGCTTTTGTCTGACCCCTACCCACACAGACCAGTCCAGCTTGGTTGAACCTACCAGGAGTAAAACTCCCACTGGCATAGCTCTGGGGATTGTCAGGGTACGCAAGCTGCCATACCGCTACAAGGTATAGGTACCATTGATGGCAGCTTCTCTCAGTATAGGACTTTATTTGGTCACACCACCACTAGTCACAACTCCGTCGGAATGTTACTGATATTAATATTTTGCTTGCCACAAGGGCTGGTAATGTACTTGAGGTTTTTCTCTGAAAGAATCAAATCAGGCTCGATGGGCCCGTTACTTCATTAAATCTTGAAAAAAACAGTTTATGTACTGGGTACTCTGTCGTTCTGGATGCCAATGCAATCTAGACAGGTTTTACTTTATACACCCAAGTCTTTAAGAAAAAAAAACATGTTTTAGTTCTTCAGATATTTCTCCGTACAAAACGCTGGCAAAGTTGGGTTATCCCAGTTTTCACTGAATAAAGAAAGAACATATAAAATACTTATACATACTATGTACTCGGTTATAACTTACATTATAAACTGCAAGCGGAGAGCTTGACTTATCGTTTAAAACTCCCGTGAAATAAGGTATAATTCATAAAATCAATCATCATGAATTAGAAATACATACGTATTTCATCAATACTCAATGATGAATTAGTGCAGTTATAAGTTAGTTTTAAAATATTCTTGACTGAGTATTTAGCAGTTAAATTAAATTTATTTATAGCTGCATGAGTTTAAGCTAGAAATTATAATTTATTCTGCTTTCCACTGAAACACGTCACTAGAGAATATAACAGACTTATAACTTACTTTCTTCTGCACAAAAGAAACTAGTGAAATATAATAGGCGATTAACACTTAAATCACTCACAAAATACTAGATATATTATATTACCTCCAACCAGAACTACGAGTATCACAACGAAACTAAGTTTCACTTATAAATATAAGTATCTAGAACGAAGCGATCACGTCTACTGCAACTTGGAGATTGAATGAAATCAAGTTTTCCACTCCGGGGTAGATATATGAAACAGACAAAGGATGCGTGCTATTTCCAAAACCCCTGTCTCCCCTCTCATCTCTCTCTCTCTCTCTCTCTCTCTCTCTTAACACTTCCCATTAACTTAGACGTTGCCCATAACTGCCAAACGTGCGTTTTCACACCTTCTGCGACGACCTGTCTCATTTCTGAGCGATGTGGATGGCAGTTTCCACACCTCACTGAGAAACTTAGCCGAAGAAAACTCGTGTCAGATGGAAAATGTAGACGATATGTCTGCTATCATGTCTGACTAGACGAAATATCACACTATACGCTCACATCCCGGGGACTGACACATGATGCAATAAAATGCGTTCTAACATGAGAAAAGAAACAGCAAAGTCAGAATGGGAAAATACATTTTGTCGCAAATGAACGAATGCGAAAAAAACAGGAAAAGGATAAAAGAGCGATAATAAAGTAGAGGACACGGGTAGAAAAAGAAAAGAATATAGAAAATTTATTGATCATAAATCTCTATGCGACAGTTAACACCATCTCGACAACAGTTCGACGAGATCAAAGACACACAAGTTAAGCAAGTTGAAAGTAATAGAGCTAACGTGAACATTTGTATTTATTTTATTATTATACTTATTTTTAGTGGGGAAAAATGTGAAAGCATTCAGCGGAGTAGGGCAGGGTTAGGCCCTGTCTCGTGTTGGGAGGCAGCACATGACAGGAAGATATCTGTAAAAGCCTGATTAATTAAACACTATGTCGTTTAAAAGGGGGCGGGGTGAAGAGATTTGTGACGTCACCCAAAAAAAGGTGGGGGTTGGAAGTGTAACAAGGGGCAAGAGAGGTTTCAAAATGGCAAAATTGCGTGAAGTCATATGTAAAAAAAAGGAACAACAAAAGGTCATATGTGGACGACTCCAGTGTTGTCCTAACGACCATCTTCCTGTCAACTGCTCTCTAGGTTGATCAGCATTTATAGTTACTACTTCTCTGCTGTTTCATCAACCCATTATCATTCAGCTCCCCATGAAGTATAGGCCTTCAACAATTTCACATAAATTCCTCCTGACCCGTGCCATCAGTTCTATGCCTTCCTCAACCTCTTAAATACCTGTCTCCAGCTCTCTTCTCCGTCAGCTTTTTTCTGTCTCCCATTTCCACCCTCTCACTAGAGACTTCAGAACAACTACCTAGTTGATGATAGTGACATATTTCCTAAATGTGTGTCCTATTTATCACCAGCACCTTTCTCATCTCTGGCTTTGTCTGGTTTTTGTCCTTAATCCCACCATGATGATCTTGTACCATTTCAATACTTCTATTCTACACAAGCACCCATTCACTGCTGCTCCATAATTAATTACAATATTTGACGTGCAACACTGGATGGCAGACCACATCAAGTGGGGTATGTTTCCACGGCGCTAAGACAACGATCATGCGAATAAAATGAACAAATAAATTGCAACTAAAGAAACCAAGAGATGAACTCGTACACACACCTTGGCAGCTACACAGAAATTGTGGTTTGAGCATGGATATTAATTTAGTGCAGAAACAATTAAACATTTCTGGTGCATTTCAAAATATAATATTTACATCGAAAGATATACCTCTACACCTCACGGTAGAAGGGGAACGACTAAGTAAAGTAAAAAAGTAAAAGATATGCGGCGCACTGCAACAAAACTTGACGCATGTGATAAGTGATAGGAAAATATGGTAAAGGGCATCTTCCCACGAGGGGGTCGGTGTGACTCAGAGGTATGGCGTCCGCCTCTAATTCTAAAGGTACTGGGTTCGCTCCCAGCATTGGGAATATAACTGATGGAAATATGTTCCTGAACCAGTGGTTCCTAATGATGTTATATTCCCCCCTGAGCTCCTAAGTAGTGAGATCGGATGCATAGCCTTCTCGGATACAGGCGAAGAAAAGGTGACGCGTGTGCAAGTTGCGCACGTTAAAAATCTCACGGCAGTTGCATACCTGTCAACCTGTACGAATTTTTCGTACAATGCACGTATTTTTGATACTTTTAGCAGTGTACGGCCGTACAGACTCGTTGTACGGATTTTTCCTCCCGCCCAAAAAAAAAAAATCGAAATTTAATTTTTTTTTTTTTAATTTTAAAAATATTTTCCAACCCAAGTTTTTAAAAATTTTAAATCAGAAAATATTTTCTAGCCCAGGTTTTTTTTAAACCAATTTTTTTATTCCGGGAATCTCGGCGTCTGTTTTTAAACTGAAGTCTCTCGCAGCAACCAATCAAATTCTTTTATACCCAACAATTCGTCAAAAACTTTGAATTCGGCCTCAAACACTTTCGGCTTTCAGCGTGACATGACGTATTTTTAAAGTTACCTGTTATCATCAGCCACGCTTGCCAAGACACTTCGACGCCAATTTGTTTTAAAAAAAGCTAAGTACCTATAACTTGGTTAAATATTGCTGCTGTTTTGCTTCGTTGCAATTTAATCGCTGTCTTAATCTTTCCAGTTATATCTTGCCCTTCAGCATATTTCCGATAAATTAATGTCATAATATTCTGTGTAGGCCCTGCATAACTAAAAAAAAAAGTTTGTTTGCGTTGAGTAGGCCTACTCTATTCCGGCGATCGAGATTCACTGCTTTATTTTTCATAAAGCAGCGATCTATTATCACTGGTCTAGGCTATCAACTTTTAAATAATAATTTTGTAAATTTTTGGTAGTACGTTTTTCTTACTAGATTAATATTCTGTTCACAATTTAGTTAATTTTTTTTATTTTTTGCTGGTGCTTTGCTTTGTTGTATTTTATTTTTGTCGTTCTCTTAATCTTTCCAGTTATATATTGACCATTTCAATATTTCCAATAAATTAATATCATAAAATTTTGTGTAGGCCCTACAAAAGTAGAAAAATAAAGTTTATTTGCATTGAGTAGGCCTACCTACTTTATTTCAGCGGTCGAGATTCGCTGCTTTATCTTTTAATAAAGTGGCAATTTATTATCACTGGTCTAGGCTAGCAACTCTTAAATAATTTTGTAAATTTTTGGTGCTACGTTTTTCTTCCTAGATTTGATATTCTGTTCATAATGTGTTAATTTTTTTTTGTTGTTGTTGCTGTTAGCTGTTTGCTTTGCATTGTTGTATTTTTTTTTTGTTTTTGTTTTTTGTTTTTTTTTTTCTTTTTTGTCGTTCTCTTAATCTTTCCAGTTATATTTTGATCATTTAAATATTTCCAATAAATTAATGTCATAATATTCTGTGTCGGCCCTACATAACTAGAAAAAAAGTTTGTTTGCGTAAACTTCGCTGCTTTATTTTTCAATAAAAAAAAGTCCACACAGACTGCAGGAGGTCCATGAATGCAGACACACTCACTTCTTTTTTACAGTGTAAGAAACATTGATACATGCTGTGCAGACTTTAAGCCCACAAATTCAATTCTGCAAAGTGCTAAAAGTGCATGTGTTGATTATAATACAAAACACTGTGCATCGAAATAGTACCTCACGATCACTAAGTTTTTTAAATGTAAAGAACAGCATGAGACTATTAGCATGTTTTATACCACACTAATTCAAATGCTAATAGATTTGTATATGTCATTTCTCGTTTTAAAACTGTATTGTGTATAATTTATTAATATATTTTTTGCGTAAGGATTTTTGGGTGTTTGTAAGGATTTTTTTGGTCCGGCGTACAGATTTTTGTCTCAGGAGGTTGACAGGTATGCAGTTGTAAATCGTAAACAGTAGGTCATATGCCTGCTGCCCTGGCAAAATTTAAAAAATATGAAACCTACATACGACAAATATATGTATAGAATGTGTGCTTTCTGTATACACACATTGTGATTATCGCCGGTGCTACGGAGCTCGTGCGCTGAGATCCTCCTTGAGTGATCTAAGGGAGGTGATTGGAGCACGTATTGAGTTGTCCGCGTGCAGTGAAGATCGTCCTTAAAACCAAATCACACGAGCACAACAATAACACAAGCCAGATAGACAAGAAGGTCTATGCCTTAGGAAAAAAACCTCACTGAACGACTCTCTAATCTTAACGAATAAATTAAGATAACATAAAGCTATGCAAAGGTGTGGATATGACCATGACCTCAAAATGCGCAAACAACAATAACTTGTTTTTTTATATTGGGGGGAGGGGGGAGAAATGTACACGGAAGACATCGGGAAGAAATCGAGTAAATGCCCACGGAGAAAAGAGTGCGTAAAAACACTCCGCTTGAAGTCTTAGGCCGCTTACACACGAGCGTTTCTTGACGCGCGTTTCTCTCGCGTGACGAATGAAAGAGTACGGATTTACAGACAGTCTCGCTCGGCTGAGCAGCCTGTAAATCCCTTACTCCTTCATTCGTCACGCGTGAGAAACGCGCGTCAAGAAACGCTCGTGTGTAAGCGGCCTAAGATCCAACCAACGCGGTGAAAAGCGAAGGTGGCGAAAAAGCGTTAGCCTCTTTAACCAGAACACCCATATTTAGTAACTAAGGTCAAGTCTTGTCCTGCCCTGACCTTTCCGACCTGGACTGTGCCTTATGCCGCTAGCCAAACTATCGTCAGCTTTTGGTTTAACTGACTTTTATTTGTCATAATTAATTTTTTTTATAAGAACCCCCCCCCCCCCCCCCCCGACCGACTCACAGACTGACGAAGTATTTAATGTCAAACTTACCATTGACTGATGGACCGAGTGACTGACTTATCTACTCCTGCTGATTGGCTGATGGACTGACTGACGGACAACGAATAGACTGCTAAATAAAATGACCGAGTTACGAACTGGATTTGAATTGGAATCCAAATAATATTCAAAACTAACACGTGACTACCGGTTTTTTTTTTTCTACAGTAGGCTTTCTCGTTCGAAAATACATAGTAGAAAATGTAGATGACCTCTACTTATAAACAGTTTTTGTTAGAAGATTGAATAATCGCACTGAAGACCAGCTAATATGACTTCGAGCATAAACTTGAGACTATTTTTCACACGTGTCTGACAACCGATGTACAGAGAATTCACTTTCTATCCTACCTATTTGCAACTTGGATTATAAGACACGATGACTGACATTTCATCAGACGCTCATTACTATAAACCAGTGTTTCTCAACCTGTTTGCGTTCACGGCACACTTTTCAATTTTCTAACAATTTGCGGCATACTTTTCAATTTTCTAAAAATTTGCGGCACACTTTCCAAATTTCTAAAAATTTGCGGCACACCTATCTGACCCCGCGCCTGAATAAAAAATTACAGCGATATATACTAAATTAAATACACTAATTTGTGGGTGCTTTAGAATAAAGAAAACTCTCAATTTGATTTTCTTTTAATTGTTTAAAATAATTCTGAAGTATATCTATTGTTGTTCAAAGCAGTTAATAGCTCCCATTACTACTGAATGAGTTCAAGCTGTAAGATCAGTTTTACATTACTTGATCACTAAAAATATACTTCATGTAGTAAATTTAC
Source organism: Oreohelix idahoensis (assembly GCA_024509875.1). NCBI lineage: Eukaryota > Metazoa > Mollusca > Gastropoda > Stylommatophora > Oreohelicidae > Oreohelix > Oreohelix idahoensis. The sequence goes on from JAMPIV010003556.1 coordinate 170,092, forward strand.
AAAATTGATGCGGCACACTTTGACAGGCGCGGCGGCACACTAGTGGGCCGCGGCACACCGCTTGAGAAACACTGCTATAAACGAATCAACTTCGTCTATGAAAAACACCACTCACAATTTTTGTCAACAAACAGAAGAGACCATTGTAGAATAAATGGTAAACAAAAACGAGATGAACTTTATTCTAAGCGATTTAACAAGTTGGGATTCTTTTGTTTTAAGTTTTCTTTTCAACTTGTCCTTACAATTTAACTGATAATTATTATTACACATTGAGAACGGATATGTTTATCACAGATCAAAGGCAGACATATTACGGCAGATGTTACATTAATACCGGTTATTTTCCATGAACAACCACTACTATGATTCACAGGGCCCTTGGCTATGGAAATTTTTCCAACCAGTCGGACTAACAGAGGTCTGAGACTATACCCTGTCACATGATGTACGAACAGAGGTCTGAGTTTAAAGAGACTATACCCTGTCACATGATGTACGAACAGCCGGATTGATTTATTGGTGGACTATGAATGACGGACTATCTGACGGGTCAATGTACTGACTGACTGACACATAAACTGGCGGACTAAATGACTAACTGACAGTGATTGACGGACTGACTAAATGATCGACTTATTTATTGTAACAGGCGATCATTAAGTGTTTTTAATTTCTCTCCCTTGTCCATAGTCAGTGTCTAAAAGCTAGCCTGTTAGCTCTTGCATTGCCGCGTACCCCTGCATGAACAGGACACTAGCTCCAAACAAGTTCCTGAGCACTGGAGGCTTATATGAATGTTTCTATTCGCGCTACGATTCAAACCCCCCCCAACCCCCCCGCCCCCCCCCCCCCCCCCCCCCCCCCCCCCCCCCCCCCCCCCCCCCCCCCCCCCCCCCGCCCCCCCCCCCCCCCCCCTTCCCCCCTCCCGCCCCCCCCCCCCACCCCCACTCCCCCCCCCCCCCCCCCCCCCCCCCCCCCCCCCCCCCCCCCCCCCCCCCCCCCACCCCCCCCCCCCCCCCCCCCCCCCCGCCCCCCCCCCCCCCCCCCCCCGCCGCCCCTCCCCCACCCCCCCCCCCCCCCCCCCACCCCCCCCCCCCTCCCCCCCCCCCCCCCCACACCCCCACCTCTTTTTGTAATTTATTTTCAATATATTATCTCTGCTTTTTGCATCTCAAATAGTGTGACAGTCCACGAAAAAAACTTTTAAAGGGAAATCACTCCAAGTGAATATTCTGTGGGGAACGATTCGCAACGTTCTTTTGGAGACACTTCAATAATACAGAACTGTCAATCTCCAGCTCAGAAGATGCCTAAACAATTAAGGACAAATACACTTCACTTCTTTTTTTTAAGTACGGTATTCGTTTTGCCTCATATTAATTAGGCGCCGCCCGTTCAAATCTTTGCCCCCTTTTATTTAATCTGATAAGAGCATTGTTTGGGATGTTCTAAATCTCGGAAGCCTAGATTCACCTTTTAGGTGACACAGGGAGCTGAAATTTTGCACAAACCCCCCCTTTGCTGTGGTACATTTTACACTATCAAAATTTGGAGTAACCTCGAGTGACCTGTACCAGGCCCGCCATACAACAATTAAAGCCGAAACAAACTAGTAAGATTTTTGCCAAGATTACAGCCGGTAAAGGATCACACAAGACTGTGAACAGGATCAAAGAGTTTAGTGTTGTTATACACAATAATTGTGAACATTGTTACAGCTTTATTGCCACATGTAGCGTCAGAAGCAACGATCCTATGACATATTTTTTTAGTGGATTAGGTAACAGTAATAATAAAACTGGGTCCCTAACACTTTTTTCCTTTACTTGTTTTAAAGCGTGCTTCTAAATGAAAAGACATGACCTTTCATCACGAATGAGACAAAGTGACCACAATTAAGCTAACAAGTTTGAGGCTTCAGTTGCTAAAATCTATAGGTACCACAAGACCACGTCTTTCCAGTTTCTAAACCATTTTTCTTCTAACTTTCAGCCTACAAGATTTCTATAAACACAGTTTTCATCATCACTTTTCCTTTACGCTCCTTATGGAGCATAAAGCCACCACTGCAGGCATTATCATACTCTTGCTATTGTGGTTTCTGTGACCATTTGTTTTACATGAGGTTGCCAGCCCGATACCTGTCGCCTTCTACGACATACCTGAGGGTGCAGTAAGCCTATTCTTTCTGTTTGTCTTCAGAGACTATAGGGAACTACAAGAGGCACACACAAATTTACTCCAAATGAAATTTGTCACCTACAGTGGTAATATTCTTTGCGCCCCTTTTGAGCCCAGGTAAAACACATGCTTTCTCTTCGAATAACTGCCAAAATATATCAACGCCTTTGTTCTTTCCTGTATTCATTAGTTAACTCTTCTTGTACTTAACACGAGAATGTCCTGAAAATATCTTCACAAACATTGCACACTCCTACAAAGTTTTTTTTCTTCTCTCTTATAAGCACACACTATTTTCCATTCTTTACCTGATCACATCCACTTAGTTCTCATCTACAACCACCCCCCTCCCCGGCAGATCTATACCATGTCATATGTTGACTTCTGCCAAGTGCTCTTGGCTTTGTACCTTTTGTTGTTTTAACATACATTTTTTATCCCATCTACATCAACAAGGCAACCATAAAGCAAATTTCTTGTCTCCTGTAAAACAAATATTTCAGTGCCACTTTTTTTTGTTTGTTTAGGAAGGAGATGCCACGATGGGGGAACAGAGCTTCCATAACTTCCTACTGCCCTGTGTAGTTTCCAGGGGTCTCTGATGAGACAAAGAAATAACTACTCCCTCATGCATATCGTTTTATGCTTGACTAATATGAGGTTGTGCATGAGGCTGACGTCGTCATCATGTAAAAAAATAGCTGCAGAAACTACCACTGCAAGAGCATGTGAACGTTTTGTGCATGCTTCCTATAATGGGACCAGTTGCATATGCTGGCTCTGTGTTCCATTAGGAACGAAACAGAAAATGCTAACCTCCAACTCCATCCTAATCTGGAATCGACAAGCAGGGGCCAATGACCCTTTTGTCTCACTGATCACTGTCAGTCCTCCCTTGCAGCATAACACAAAGAAGACAATTATGTGAACTTACCTAACTTGAGCCGTGCATTTCCAAGAAGAGCTACCCGTGTGCTTAAATCACTCAGACATCTGTAAACTGTAAGAAGTAGCAGGGTGGCCAGGGCCAGGAAGGCCCATGAACGTAGGTGTAATCCAAAGAATGTTCCGTTAAGTCTTAGAATGGACATGGTATTTAATCCTTGCCGAATAATGAACAATGATTCATGCTACTACACTGATACAGTCAGGATATTATAAGACGTGTGAACCTCAAAGTTCCTGTAATGTGAACATAAATACATCACTCAACGGTTGGTTGGTTACATACTAGATTGGTCTGATCCCCCACAATGTAATACAGCCAAATAAACTACCATCACAAGCCTTTACAGATGTCTGCAGAGAATACTACAGGTAATGATGGACACAGGGCATTAACAGCCCTTAAGAAATGCATCTGACATTTGCTAAAGCCATATGCATTACAAAACAATAGAAAGTGTGCACCCAAACAGTATCTGGCAGAATATGTGACAGAAAACAAGAACCAAAGAAATAAATAAATAAACAATCTTAATTACACAACACATATAACAAATTTTAAACTGGCTCTTCCTTCTCTTAAATGGAACCCAATAGTTGTATAACAAAGCTTCAAGAGAAGTCACACCTAATGCCAGATTATTACCCTGCTTAACTTTTTTTTATGATTATGAGTCTACATAAAGATGAGCCAACTTGTTAAAAAATGTAATTAATTTTTTTAAATTATTTAATATCAACACTTGGGTAAACACTGTCACTGTTTTTGGGGGGTGTTTGGGTATACTTTCACAACTCATTCTTGCAGACAGATGCAGAGGAACAAGAAATGAGAAAAAGTTGCTGGCACTGGATATGATACACACTGAGGAAACCTAATGACAGAATTACAAGGCAATCCTTGTTCCAAAGTCCCCAAGGTCAGAAAAGAGCAGAGAGGTCAGAAAACACACGGAGAAGAGAACTGGAAACAGAGATGATAGGGGTAAAGAATACATAAAAATTCCTTAAGCGAATGGCACAGGAAAAGAGTAATTGGCATACATTTGTTAAAGCCTACTCCCAGGGAAGATGAGACTTAAGAATTAATAAATGAAAGTACAAGAGTTAAGATACTGGATAACAAGTCACAGGAATAAACAAAGAACTGTCAGAGAACACCATGACAGGATCTTGTACAGCATCATGATCACTAAAGCCAGCCAGTCAACATGGCACTTGAAGACTGTGTATTCATGGTTTTGTTTGTTTTTAAGGACCATTTTCATTGCACACAGACAACGTCATAAGTGCTCCAATCTCAGCACAGAGCACGAACTCTGCAGCACCACCAGGGATCCCAATGTGTGTATACAGGAGTCACACATTCTATAAATATTTTTGTGGCAGATAGGTTTCCTAATTTTTTTTGTATTATTTTGCCACGGCAGCAGCTGTATGGGCCGGAGTGGCTAAGAGGTATGGTGTCCGAGTCTAATTCTAGAGTTACCAGGTTCGTTCCCAGAACTGGGAATATTACTGATGACAATTTTTTTTCAGAACCAGTGGTTACTAATGTCATACCCCCCCCCCCCCCCCCCCCTCCCCCCCTGGGTAGTGCGATCACTTGCCTAGCATTCTCGGATACGGGTGACAAAATTGGAGATCCCCTGTGCACGTTGCACACGTTAAAAATCCCTAGGCAGTTGTGTATTCATGAAAATTATTTAAGTCATCTCACACACTGGACACATAATAACAGAAGATGATGGATGTGAAACAGAAATCGACATGAGAATAGGGATGGTCTAAGCTACATTTAGGTTGGCGAGAGATATTAACATCGAAACAAACAACCAACAAATTAAATATGAGAGTCACCATGTGTTTTAAACACTTTTCATTACTTTATGGTACTGTAACATGGACAATGAACAGTCAGTTGGAAGAAAGAATTGAGACGTGGATATATACAACAATAGGACACATCTCACGGAAAAAGAAGAAAATCAAAGAGCATATATTAAAGTCGACATCACTGCCAGTTATTCAATATTCAGAGCTTCATGTTATGCTGCTAATGAGATCATTAATAAAGCTCTTGCTATAGTTCAACCATTTTGTTTTAAATATCAGTACATATTTTCTGCTAGTTATTGGTACTACTTAAATGCTTTATTTATTTTTGAAACATTAAAAAGTAGACTACTTCATGTGCAAACAAATAAATAAAAAATCAAATTCAGGGAAGGAACTTTAAGCAGAAAATTGACTGAGCAACACTTTATTTTTTTTTTTTTTAAACCAAAAAAAAAAAAAAAGAAAATTAAATTGAAAATGGAAACCAGAAAAATTATTAATTTGATTCAATGAAGAAAACTGATATATGAAGAAAATGGAAAGTACACAGTTTCTCTGACCAACTGAAGGATACTATTCAAGAATTCTACAGCACATTTTTTTCCATGAATGAAACTTATGCATCAAAAACAGAAAGGAAGAAAGACGCTTTTTCATGCAGTCTAAATTAATGAAATACCCTTATTAAGACAAAGAAAAGAATATGTACCACAAAGGAATTACTGTACAAACAGGAAAGAAAGAATGCTTTTATTTAATTAAGTGAAGAAAATGTATGCTGAAAATGAAAGCAGATATATCTGATTCAATGAAGGAACATACATGCAGATAATGGAGGAGATCTGAGCTGATGATGGGAGACACAGCTAATTAAACACCTACGATCCATAGCGAACTGAAAGGAATGATGATGATGATGAATGAGGAAGAGAGTTATCAGACTCAAAAAAGGAAATCTCTTAAGCCTATATAGATAATGAAAGTACACTGCCTGATTCAATGAATAAAATATATTTATGTAGAAAGCAGAAAGAATACACCATGCTAACTATTTTTTAAAATTCATTTCCATTTGAATTTTTTAAAACGAACATCATGAATTAATTTTTTTAATGTACTAGATTGCAACTATGGTAATTAATTTACAAAGATAGTGGAAGAAAAACACTATTTAAACAATGAGATGTTATCTACTGCTACATTAAACCAGTTTTTGTTTTTAAATAGAAATTAAGCATGGACTGTGAATAAACAATTGTAGAAAATACTCAGCCACTGTTTGAGGAGGATTTTAAAGGTTTCTTGAAGAATTATGAAAATACCATACGCAGCTAAGAAATTTTAAAAAGCAGGTTGTGAGGGAGGTTGGGGAAAAGAGATTAATTATTGCAAAGATAAAGATAAAATAATATCGACGTATAAGACGTTCTGAGAAGATAAAAACTGGAACACAATTATAACAACAGGAATAATTGAGGGAAGAAGGGACAAAGGAAGATAGAGAGTTAAAATATTAGGACTGATCACAAGTTGTGGGAGAAAGTCACCACAAACTCATAGGCAGGGGTTATGGATAGAAATGATCAATTACACCGCACATCACAGCACTAAACAGATCTGAATCACAAAACAAGAAACTTATTTCTGTCAACTTCTGGATGTGGAAAGGCAAATGTAAAATGTCAGTTTTCAAAACAGATATAAATTTTTTTCATCTATTCAGAACTGATTTGAAGCACGCCCAATGCGCATTAAATCAGATACAAATTGTGTATGTATTCAGAACTGATTTGAAGCAAGCCCAATGCGCATTAGCCTAAAATACTTTATAGCCTATTATTTATCCGTCTCCACTAACCAAGGAACTTGGACAAAACAATGAACAACAACAACCATTTTTTTTTTAAACTACCAATGAGTAACAGAATAGTTTTAACTATGAGTACTATAATGTATTACATTTCAGCTGTGTAGCACTTGAAGTAATACAAAATTGTAAAGTCCTACCAAGCACCTTTAATGTAATCCATCGCATTTTTTTTTTTTTTTTGGTATAGGCCTAGGCCTACCTAATCTCACAATTCTAAAAACAATTATAGGCCTACCTGCATTACTCACTCTACTAGCCTAATCATTCTTCGCTTATGCCTAATGATGCTGATTAACCACAACCTTAAAAATAAAAATGTATCTTAATAAATCGGAGTCGTAGGCCTACATGTAATAATTTCAACGTTAACTGTCATAAATAACTAAGTAGCCTATGTTATGCCGTATAATAACATATGAGCGGGGTTTTTTTCCTCCCATTAATATGTAGGCTAATAAACTGGCAGCGTATTTATTGCCCTGCTAATTTCGCCTTTACTGTTAGTAAATTACTATTTGAGAATAGTCTTCAAAAAAAAATCTACTATTCTCATCAACGTCTTTAAAAATCGCGAAGTTTCAAGTGGCCTAATAGTTAATGATTAGTAACGAAAGTTTGGCACTGTTGGCTAGGCTACTGTTTTGCTGCTGTTATGCGTAATCTATAGGCCTACTATAGGCTACCACTGATACACTGCTAACTCCACGAAAGGTATGACTGCGTGTGTCGTATCTGCTCCTGAGCGTACAATGCAAATATCTGAATATAAACAGCACACAACATATCTTGTGACAGAATTAACCGCGCTGAGTTCGTACTCAGCAACTGAATAAATATCGAAACGAACTCTCTATAGCAGAGAGTTCAACCCATCTTTGCATCTCACGCAGACTAGAGAACTATTTTTTCAGAGTTAACTAACGTAGCGGAAAGACTTCTTTAACGAGACGGGAGCTGCGCATGCTCTCAGGCCTGCCAATGTTTATTGGTCTCACTCAGAACTGAAAAATTACGTCCAGACAAGCAGATTCAAAACAAAAGAACAAAAGTCTTTGCACCCTTTAGCGAATGCTTTTATCGGTTTTTATTTTTAGTTGTATTTTACATCAAACATGTTCCTTTAAAAATGTAGCATCACTCTTTATAATTGCATACTTGCAAATTGAAAATACTTAATGATGCCACTTTCACGTATCGGCATTTATCCATATTATTTGGAATTGAAAACAATATTTGTCCTAATTATAACCCATCAGAGGTTGAATGGGATATTTCTCATCATCAAATATTTTTAAAAAAAAACTTAATTAAAGAAATGATAACAGTTGAATGGACAGCAGAGTGGAATAAGAATCTCAGAGGAAGACATGCAAATAAGCTGTTCAGGGCTCCAACAAGAAAATGTCAGATATCTAGGGAAATGAAAATTCCCCAATATTCAGTAACAAGAAACAGCTCAGACTACAGCTGGGAAATGGCTATTTCAGAGTAAAAGAATCTTACTGTGCAGAACGTCGTCAATGCAAGAACACAGAACATTTCTTATTTAAATGTAAGAGGTTTGAACAACGTGGAATCCCAATGTTAGATTATTTGCAGGCATCAAATTCACCAGTAACTATATAACAGATACTAAGAATAGACAGATCAAGGGAATGGCATAGTATAATAATAATAATAATAAATTCTTTAAGCACCAAACACGGCGCATAAGGCAGAAACCATTGCTCTCCAGGTTGTTCGTTGTGACGCCACTCCTCTTAACTCTTGCACATTATTTAGGCCCAACGTTCTTCCTTCTCTTATTATTGTTCTTCTAAGTGTTTCTTTTGGTCTTCCTTTTTTCCTCTTACCCTCAGGAACTCAAGTGAGCGCCTGTAGTGGTATTCTGTTGTTTTGCATTCGCATATTTTGCATAATATAGTCAAACAGTATTTAATAAGCATGTCGTACAATGCGACTAGTATGAGGTTGTACATAGGCTGGAAACCTCATTATGTCAATAAAATTGCCATAGAAACCACCGCTGTAGGAACATGTCATTGCTTGGTGCACGCTTTCTACAAGGGGCCAGCTGTAGTGGTGGATCCATGCGCCGTAAGGGGCACAAGGGAACATAATGATGACGATGATGATGGGGATTATGATAATAATGGTGATGGGGATTATGATGATTGTGATGATGACGGGGATTATGATGATGGGGATTATGATGATTGTGATGGGGATTATGATGATAATGATGATTGTGATGGGGATTGTGATGATGATGGGGATTATGATGATTGTGATGATGATGGGGATTATGATGATGATGATGATGATGGGGATTATGATGATTGTGATAGTGATGGGGATTATGATGATAATGATGATTGTGATGAGGATTATGATGATTGTGATGATGATGGGGATTATGATGATTGTGATGATGATGGGGATTATGATGATGATGATGGGGATTATAATGGAGATGGGGATTATGATGATAATGGTGATGGGGATTATGATGATAATGGTGATGGGGCTTATGATGATTGTGATGGTGATTATGATGATTGTGATGGGGATTATGATGATTGTGATGATGATGGGGATTATGATGATTGTGATGATGATGGGGATTATGATGATAATGATGATTGTGATGGGGATTATGATGATAATGGTGATGGTGATGGGGATTATGATGATGGTGATGGGGATTATGATGATAATGATGATTGTGATGATGATGGGGATTATGATGATAGTGATGATTGTGATGATGAAAAACCGCAACGGAAGGAACGCTTGAAAGCAAAAGCTCAAGAGAATGGCAACACCAAACGTGGAGAGGAAACAATCCAATACCATAATTCCCGCCGTAAGTACGTCGGTCGGTCGGTCACATCGTGCACACCGTCATTTGCGCACTTTTCTATTTCCGAGAGAGTACATTAACTTTCAACCACAGCTAAGGGGTGCAACTGTGGTTGAAAGTTAGACAATAATTGTATTGTTTCTCTTGAATGTACTCTCCCGAAAATAGAAAAGTGC